>JAOYMZ010013841.1:0-20259 GCA_025802335.1 Pinguicula primuliflora
ATAAAATAAATGTAATATATTTTAATTTAGTTTATACAATTTATAAAATTGAAATATATGATTTAGGGTTTATAAAAGTAGTCCTTATGGTTTATAGGATAGTGTTTTAAATTTTTTACGGCGGCGAAGCCACCATAATATTAAGTTAAGAGTTTTGGATTTTTTAGAATTTATAACCCTTAGCACTTAGGGTTTATAGGATATAGTTTTAGATTTTTACAGTGCCGAAGCCATCGTAATATTAAGTTTAGAGTTTTGGGATTTTTAGAATTTATAACATTTAGCCCTTAGAGTTTATAAGATATTCGCCGCCGTAATATTAAATTTAGAGTTTTGGATTTTTAAGAATTCATAACATTTAGCCCTTAGAATTTATATGATAGGATTTTAGATTTTTACGGTAACAAAACCGCCATAATATTTAGTTTGTATGGTTAATAAATATATTTTATATTTATGTTTTAGGATTTTATATGAGTTATATATTATTTGCGTACAATAATAACAAAGATGTTATGTAGGTGAGATGGTAGTGCCTTGTGATCTGCGCAGGAGGGGAATTGGAGGACTGCAGTCTGCAGAGCAGGGTTCGAATCTGGCTAGCAACGAAAATTCTAATTTTTGTTGAAAACACCCATGCTATTTCAGCAGGGATATCCCGATGTGCCCTAGTGGGGTCCCGTATAGCGGCTCCCGCTCAGTACAACCTGGATTCTCAACACTTTATACTAGTGTTTGTCAAGTTTTACCAGACATTTGTCCATATTGGGTTCGGTATGGACAAATTTTCTCGTCGACTTCGGATCATCGAAAATAAAATTCGTTAATGTTTTCGAAAATTTCATCTTTAAATTATTGAGAAATCGGAATATATTTGTTATGGCGACTTCACCGTCAAAGAAAACTAAATTCCTATAAATATTAGATTAAGGGTCAGGTTCCGATGACATAATTTTATACATGATTTTATACATGCATTTTCAATTATGGCCACTAGGATTGTCCGTTGACGGAATTGGGCACATCGTTAGAAAGCTTATATATAGGAGATTATAAGCCTCATGTTTAGTTTCGGTTCCAGCGACGAAGTCGCCGGAATTTTCTAAAACCCTATTTAGGACTACTTAACCCAAGGGGAAATGTGAGCCCTCCGTTAAACGGTGATAACGTCGTCTGAATATCACCAAAACTTGAACATATTCAATTCTATGCATAAGCTTTCTAACGATGTACCCAATTTTGTCAACGGACAACTCTAGTGGCCGGAATTGAAAATCATGTCTAAAATCCTGTCACCGAATCCTGCACCTTTGAAATATTAGTTAAAACTGATTTTTCCGGGTACGATGCGGATTTAACCCGACCCGACCGTGAACCCGATCTAAACGGAACGAAACGGGACGTGTCCAACCCCCTGAGCCAGCGGGGCGGGTGTAGGACGGCGGTAACCCACTCCACCCACGTCCCATCGTCATCCCTAGCTAGATTGGAAGTATCCGAGAAATATTGTGGATATGAACCACTGATATGGTATCCACCAACGAGTGATTATCCAATAAAAAATATCTAATCCAATTTAACTCTAAATATTTGTCCGATATACTAATATATAAATAATAAGTAGAATTCTAATCAAACACTAATTCTTCTGTGCTCAATGCATGACAAATGCTGTTAACTCCGGGGAACCATCCTTCTGATGGACCTACCAAAAAGGTGACAATGCTATGCAATGGTGTGGCACAAAGGAAAGTTTGGATATTTAGATATATTATTATATGATTATATCCACGGCATTTCATAATCAACCAATGCTGGAAAGCAGAAGAGAGCATTTTGTGGTCATATCTATTTGCCTTAGCCTCATCTTCTTTTGAAAATTTCACTTTTTATCTTATTTATCCAAATTAGCCTAAAATGGTTTGAAAACAGGATTTGATTGAAATATGGTATATAAAAAAATAAAATATTTGTCCATGAATAAAGTGTGATGTCAATGGTAAAGTATTGGAGATTTAGGTGATTAGAAATACGAGTAGAGAAAAGAAGAAAAGCAAAGGGAAGTCAAGGTTTCCTCCCATGTGACAAGAAGTTTCATGGTTTTGAATGGTTATGAAATGTGTGCATCTAATAGATTTAGAGCTTAATCATTAATCAATATGTTCTCTCAAAATTAAGTTTTTTATTAACAAATATATAAAGTGCATAATGGAGGAGAGCTTCATATGTACAATTTTAGGGTGTACAACTTGTGCGTGACATTATCCGTTTTCGAAACTGGTCGCACCATTAGAAAGTTCATACATCGGAGATGAAAAGCCTCATGTTTTGCACAGTCCCATCGACAAGGATTTTAGAAATTCTCTGTGACAAAGTTGTCGGAATCGTGCCGAACATGGGACTTTTCATCTCTTGTGTTTAAGCTTTACAATGGTGCAACCAATTTCAAAAATGGATGGTGGCACACACAAATTGTACACTGATTGTGCACTCCAAGATTGTACATATTAGGATTTCCCGCATAATGGTTTTTTTGTAAGTTTCCCGCTTAATGGGTTAACAACATAGAGTGAAGTTTATAATGAAGAGTAAACAAAACCAAAAGTTCAATTCTAATGAAGACTAAGGCGAAGAGCATGATATCTGACAGATGTTGGGTAAACGAAAGCGATTAGAAGCTCCCAAAACATAACTTGTTTGGTCAAGGTAATAGATGCAGTTTTGGGGGTTTAAAGAAAGGCGGGAAAAGAAAATTTGATTGGGCACGTAAACCGAGATCCACCAGGGATCTACTTTTTCCAACCACCGCTAAACAATTGCGGCCTGAAATCTCAACCATGGAGTCTGGGAAAATAGGTTGAAAAGGAATCACTTCTGATATTCTCCCCGAGAGCGTAGTAGGCACTTCAGGGAGTTGACCTCCTCAAACAAAATCTGTCACAATGCATGCACAACCAACACACCACCGTTCACTCCGTAGGAATGGCTCCCAACCCGCTTGCTTATTCCTGACGGTCATATAGGATTAGAAGAGAGTTGGCAGAATGAAAAATCTTCTAAACTTTAGCTAATTTCTTTTTTTACTTTAGCTAAATAAACTAGCTAAATCTTCGAAACTCTTTTTACTTTAGCTAAATCAACTAGCTATTTGTACCAACACACAATCCTACTAGTACACATAGGTAGTAACATGGCGGGCACATCTAAGAATATAAAGAAACACAAGTTTCTTTTGGTGTTAAGATATAATAACTACACCTTAACTTGGATTGAAGATGCTTTGAGGTTGGATTGAATGCAAAGAGATGTACATTGTTTTGGGGGCGGAAGATTTGCCCTGGATTTGCTCTTGAATTATGTTTGATCCTTTCACTTGTATATATACAAGACTCAAGCTATTGCGCCATTATACAGTAGCCCATTTACATATAAACACTTGGCCACTAACAATAAACCTAACCACAACAAACCAATAAGAATCCTATAAATTATATGCATTAGACAAAAGAACAAAGACTTCCTCTTCATATGATCAGTCAATTTCTGTTTGTTGTGAATTCTAAAATTGATCAGTGGCGGCGTCAATTTAAACATGCCCCTCCCAAGATGGAACTAGGGGTGCATGACCAAGGTCCATCTTGGCCAACAATACCTGGAATGGAGTCTGCGAAAGCGATTTTGTGAATAGGTCTGCTGGTTGATGAATAGAGGGGAGATAGAACGGTTGAACAAATCCATGTTTGTACTGATTGCAGATCAAATGACAGTCCATCTCATTGTGTTTTGGAGAGGAATGGTGAACCCCCAAATCACTTAGTATATAAGAAATCCACTGTAATTCGCACACCATGCTGGCCAGACTGTGATACTCTGCCTCAACGGAAGATCTAGAAACGAAAGTCTATTTTTTAGTCTTCTAGGAGACCATGGCCGTGCCCAACTGGATGAGGTATCTAGTAAGTGATCGTCGCAAGTCAAGGCATGAGCCCCAATCGGCATCTGGATAACTGGTAAGAGTGAGGGAATTCTCAACCAACTGAAATAGGCCAAGCTCTGGACACCCTTTGAGGTATTGCATAATATGTATAGCGACTGTCCAATGTTCAGTATGAGGATTTTGCAAAAATTGAGTCAGCTGCTAAACCGCATAACTAATGTCAGGCCGGGTGAAATTGAGATAGAGTAATCGGCCAACAAGACTGCGATATGCTGAATGGTTCAAATACACTAGCGTGGGATCAGTTGCGCTGAGTTTGAGCCCTGGGGAAAGAGGTGTGGTGCCTGTAAAGACACCTTTATTTATGCCTTGATAATCCAGAACAAATACTATAGTGTTCAAGATTATCTAAAGTACAAAAGTACTGAATGTAAAACCATCATAGATTCAAAAACAAGAACTGACTCGTAGTTCATTACAACTTTATTATGGAAACTGAAATTGCTTAGATTCTAAGCGACTCAAGACTCCACTTCACGGCACCTTACTCTTGATTCTGGCCTGCTTCTGTGGAAAATAGTAGTATCATGAGCTTCACAAGCCCAGTAAGAAAACTATAGTTCATGAAAGAAAGGTTTCAAAACAGTTTATATTCTATTTTGTTTCACGATGAGGAAAAGCTACCAAAACAGTTTAAGGTCTCAGCATCGTAATAGAGCTACTGGACTTACCATGTTCATCACCACAGTTTCAACTGCTTACCGCAACACCAAATCAAGATAAATTCAGGATGATCTGTACCACAACTCATAACACACCAGCTCAAGACTGCTCACTGGGCAGTTCACGGGACTAAGAGCACTCCACTTAGTCAGGGATCCAACTGCCAGAAATCTCAGGGCCGAAGCCAACACTCTAAGCACACAAGCTTAACCTCACCAAGGTCCCCTCTTGAGCATCAGCTCACTAATCTCACCAGTGATATTACCATCAAAATTCACATAACACTTTAGCAGTTTGAAACCTATTTTCTGATTTGATAAATAGTTATCACACACAACCACGAGCAACATGAAATTTCTTTCAGCATTTACACTAATTCATCTTACTTGTTGAATTCTCCTCCCCTAAGATTTAGGCTAGTTCCTACTCCAATTATGCACATATCACCAGATTTTTTTTTCTTATTTAGGAAGAATCAGTTCTAACATCATTTCACACTGAAGGAAATTTTAACAGACGCCCCAAAACAATTTGGTTTTCGAAACAAGAAGGATTTCACATAACCCATAGAATCGGAATCAAACCCTATGCAATCCTTTCACACCCTACAGGATTCTTACCACTTCCGTAAAAGATAACGTCCTCCTCTTCTTCTGTGATTCCCAAATTCCGCTCCCGTATGCTCCTGCTTATAGTGAGTGAGATTGAGGTGGTGTACTTCCTCTGTTTCCCCATACCGATTTTTATACCTCCAAGCTCCTTGCCGTTTCAAGCATTACAATACGCACAAATTCTCGCCATTTATGGAGCAAACTCTCCACTTCCCGGGGTTATGTGAACCGCCGCGACAATTATGGCCAGAAGCTCTCAATCCTTTCATCTCCTACTTCGATCACCATAGCCGCGCGATTGAAATCCAACTCTCACGGTTCCTCCCCCTTGTGCATTTTAGGAGAATTTTCGAATCTTGGGATTCATATGTCGTCCACTCCCTAATCTCGCGTCATTAGCCCATTAACTAATGTTTAGTTAAATTAACAATTTAGGAAAAAAAATGTATAAATATTTATATAGCATTTATACATAAGTATCCACACATGTTCTCATATTACGCGATTTAGGTGGCATCACGTATAAATACTATTAGTCCCGTGCACAAAATCTCCCTCAATCTTATAACGTCGAATACAGTTCTGCATACGGATCGAGATTTCCGTATCATTACATTTGGTCAGAACAGAATGGAGCAATCTACAGATAAAAGGAGGTAGTGGATATGGGTTGCACAAGAAATTAAAGGAAATGAGACTACGGCTAAGCTATTGGCACAAGCACTCTTTTGGCAATGCGGGGAAACGAATAGAAAAGCTTCAGCTTGAGCTGCAATCATGCGATCTGGGATTCGAACTGGGAATACAACAACCTGATGGAGCAAATAAGAGAAGGGAGGTGTGGTCGAGGCTGCAAAGAGCAATCAAAGAGAATGAAAGTTTAACTTTCCAAAAATCAAGGTCTCAATGGATCCTTGAAGGAGACGGTAACCATGCTTTCTTTCATGCGAGACTACAAAAATATAGAAGAAATATCTCTATCAGGGGACTGGAAATAAAGGGTATCTGGACAGAGGAGCTGGCGGAAGTCAAAAGAGGTATAACAGAGTTCTTCAAGAGTCAGTATACTCAGGAATCTGAAGGTCGTCCTATATTAAACATCCAGGCTGAAAATCTGGTCTCAGACGCAGATAATGACAGTTTGACAAAAGCATTCACAGAGGAGGAGATAAGAACGGTTGTATGGAGTTGTGGGCCGAAGAAAGCACCTTATCCAGACGGATATAATTTCCTGTTCATTCAATAAAACTCGGAGGTGGTAAAACCTGACTACATCAGATTCATACAAGACTTCAACAGAACTGGCAGACTAGCAGGGGGCCTGAACTCAACCTGGATAACACTGACCCCCAAAGTGAAGAATCCAAACAGTATGCTAGATTATCGACCCATATCCTTGTTTAGTAGTGGGTACAAGGTGCTTGCAAAAATTCTAGCCTCCAGGTTAGGTTCTGTGATTAGAAAACTGATCTTTAAAGAACAGACGGGATTCATTCGTGGGCGATAGATTCTGGAAGGGATAATGGTAGCAAATGAACTCATTCATACATATAAAAGGAACAAGTGCAAGCTCCTATTTCTCAAGGTGGATTTTAGTAAGACTTTCGACACGGTCAGCTGGTCTTTTCTCTTACACCTGATCCGAAAGATGGGATTTAATGAGAAGTGGTGCAACTGGATTAAGGAATGTATCTCCACAACAGAAGTTTCTGTTCTGGTAAATGGCACTAGTGCAGAGGAATTCCAGTTACGCAGAGGATTAAGGCAAGGTGACCCCTTGTCTCCTTTATTGTACATTATTGCAGTAGAGGGATTACACCTACTAATCAAGGAAGCAAGCCAGACAGGGCACATTAAAGGAGCGCAGGTTGGCAATCTTGAGATCACTCATCTCAAGTATGCAGGCGACACCCTACTTATATCAGAAGCATTAGAAGAGAATGGTACAATGCTAAGAGGCCTCCTGCAAGTTTTTGAACTCATGTCTGGTTTGGCAGTTAACTTCCACAAAAGCAGTCTGTTCGGGTTAAATGTCCCTATCCACAACTCTGGAAGATTATGCTCTTCAGCTGAGGTGCCTTACCAGAAGATTTCCATTCGACTAACTGGGAATGCCCCTTGGTGCAAACCCGCGAAGAGTAAAAACTTGGGAACCCTTAATCAAGAAAATGGAGAAGCGATTATTCAGCTGGGAAAACAAGATGCTAAATTTTGCAAGGAAAGTCACGCTAATCAAGTGTGTGTTGTCTAACCTCTTGATATACTTCAAGTCTGTGTTCCGTGCACCTGCACAGGTCATAAAACAGCTCAAAAGATTGATCACCAGATTCTTCTGGCAAGTTAACGCATCGAAGACCAGACCTATCCATTGGGTAAGTTGGGATAATCTATGCCTCAGCAAAGAGAGTGGCGGTTTAGGCATAAAGGATTTAAGGAGCATGAACGAGGCTTTATTGTCAAAATGGACATGGAGGTTCAAAACTGAGTCAAAAGCTCTTTGGACGAAAATCATATCTGCAAAGTATATAAACCAGATCGAGGATATGTCTGAATTATTCCTCATAACTCTGCCGAACAATACATCCCGGTTATGGACAGAAATTTGGAAGAGTTCTGCAATGGAGAACTGGTTCAACAGCAGGATTAAGCGGAACATGAAATCTGGAGAGCAGGCACTATTCTGGAAAACAAACTGGATAGGAATAGGTACGCTTGCTACACGTTTTAGTGAATTATTTAATCCTTTTGTTTGTGTTCGAGTGGCCATCCAACTATTGGATAAGCAGGACTCCGAACGAATCAGGGCAACAGAAACTGACACATCCATGTTCCGGAGACCACTGAGAGCTTGGCAAGAACAGAAACTCCAATCACTGAAAGACCTGCTACTGGAGCTACAAAACATGGAAGAAGGAGAAGATCATTGGATCTGAAATGGGGAAACCTCAGGGAGTTTTACAGTGGCTAGTGCTTATGCAGCAATACTAGAGCTTAGCCCAAATTCTGAGGAAGACAGGAGCGATCTACCATAAGCATGGAGGCAGTACTCACCTCTTCGAGTCCAAACTTTCACATGGAGGCTCCTAAAGAATAGAATTCAAACCATGGACAACCTGAGAAAAAGAGGATTACAGTGCGATCAGGCTATTGTTCTGTGCGTCTGGTGTGCTCAAGAAGTGGAATTTGCGGACCATTTACTCTGCAAGTGCTCTCATGCATAAGAAATCTGGTGGGAAGTTGCTAGATGGACAAACAATGAGCCGCAATCTCCAAACTGCAGCATCCAACAACATCTACTGGGCTTCACCCACCACTTCAAGGGAAGATTTTGGAAAAGAATAGGTACTACACTGTGGCAAGCCGTTGTTTGGTTCATTCAGAAGGAGAGAAACTGCATGAGGTCCGATACGGAAGGTATGTCAGACGTTTTGGAAATCATCAAATGGAAAACCTGGCACTGGATCAAGACACACAAGAAACATTCTCACGCCTACACTTTTTCTGACTGGATCCGAAATCCTGAACTCATTTTTGCCTCAACAGATGAGTAGTGAACATTGTATCTTTTAGTTAGCTAGTGTACATAAACCTCTCTTGTACTTCATTTTATTACATTTGAAATGAAATCCTTTGACTATAAAAAAAAATCATACGAAAATGCAAGAAATTGCGTGGAGTGTGTGTTGTTGGACTGTAATTTTTTGATAATATAGGGAAATCTGACGAGGTAAATAAACACAATCCCCTATCGCAATAGCCTGCAAACAACAGTAAGGAGGTAAGCCACTCATATGTGACAGAGTCATGTCGCTGAAGGAATTTGAACTCATGAGGTTTGAGTGTAATTGTCACTAAAATTTATAAAACAATGATTGAATTGTTTCTAAAATATTTTTATAATGTTACGTCTCTCATCTCTGACCTTTCTTACCGTTACGTTATCTTCATTCAATAGAAAAGCTCGAGGTGCTTGTATCCTGTAACTATACCATGTGAAGTTATCAGCCGTCGAAGCCTTGGCCCACTTCCATGAAGTTGTTTGTATTCTATGCACTGTTCTAAAAGTCGCGTTTATGCGGTGCCTAGGCACCACCTAGGTGTTAGGTGGCTAATGGTCATCGCGAATAGGATCTGGGCGGCCTCCCAGTCCACTTTGGCAGTCATCCAATCCGCCTAGACAATCGCCCAATTCGCCTCGGCACCATCCTGATCTGCCTAGCCAGCCACGCATTTAATTAAGAAAAAATAAAAAATTAAATTAATACATATATTTACGTTATAAATTTTATTATGGGTCCAATCCGTGTACAAACCTACTAATTAAACACAAAACCATACATAAGCCTACAATTATAACAATTGTAAATGTATAGCCTATCCAATAAAAAGAAAAAAGAAAAAAATGAGATACAAGAAGAAATTGATATATTTTACGAAATTTTTATTTACGCAATATTTGTAAGTATTTTTAATATTTACTTAATAGTTTAAACTCCACTAATTTGTAAATTTTACTTTTTTTTGTTAAGCAAATTTTATATAACAAAAACTGTTTATACATTTACAAGTGCTTCTAAGCAGACAAAAATTATGAACATCCTACTAAGCACGCTCTAGGATCCATGATCCATACTGAGATCGAATAGACGAAATCAGATTTAGCTTTGATCTTTATCCAATGCCAGGTTGCGTCTTGGAGCTTCCTCATAAGAGCTTCTATGTTCAGCACCATGTTGCTGAAATGCGTCTGGTTCCGGGCATTCCAAAGGATCCATGTAGTAGCAGACCAAAACATGAGCCATATGTCTCTTGCAATCCTGCACGGTTTATGGGCGAGGAAACTTCCAGACTTATGTCACCCTGCACAGAGATTTCCAGCCAAGATAGCAGTTTGTTCCAAAGTTCTTTAGCAGTCAAACAGCTCCTGAATAAGTGTTCTTCAGTCTTCGTTTCTGTGCTGCATAAGATACAAGGATTAGAGGAGTCAGCATGAAGAATGTTTCTGTTCTGCAGATTTAGGAGCGTTGGAAGCCTTCTTCTTTGTAGTCTCCAGTTAAATATGGAGACTTTCTTTTGTTAAATAATTTATGTATTTTAATTTATTAGTTAAATTATAAAAAATACATGATTAAGAATATTTATGTGTTAAATATTTTTAATTTAGGTATGTATGATTAGAATTTATTTATGCTATGTGAAATTTAAATTCTTAGCATACATGATTAGGTTCTATTCGAGAACGAAAGCATGTGTAATTGACTATGTGTTATTGGATTATAAGCATGTCGTATGTTGCAAATTCCTTTTATTATTATAATGTGTTCCGAATAATAATAAAAGAGAACAAACAATAATAAAATTGTATGCAACGATATTAGGGTTGAGCATCTGGGACCGGGATTACCGGGATTCTGGCCCGATAAGCCCGATACCGCTAAGGAATACTGGTTTTGGACCGGGTTTCGGGACCCGAAACACGATTCAGGTAACTACCGGGACGGGATCGGGATATCCCGTTATCATATCGGGATATCCCAATAACTTTTATATTAATAAATCCAGGCCCATTTTCTCCAGCCCAGCTGCCAATGCCCAATTCAGTAATTTTTTTCTTTCACACTTAGCTTATATTATTTTTTTCTTTCTATCTTAATTCATAACCCTAGCAAATTGCCAATTGAAATCAGACTGACAGACTTCCGACTTTGGCTTCGGCATCTGGACTCCCTTTCCTCTCCGTGCAGCGTCAGTTTGGGCCTTTGATTTATGTGAGTTATTGCTTCTGCACGTAACACTTTCTTTGCTTATCATGTTGGGTTCATAAGCTTTTCCATGCCGCAAGGAAAAGGATTAATTGTGTGTGTGTTTTCTGCATGTACAGAATCTGGAAACTTTCTGATGGAGTGAGGGACTGAGGGTGCATAATTACTATCGGGATTAATTTTTTTCCCAGTACCGTCCCGGTTCCCGATATCCTGTTACCGGTATGCCCTGTTCATAACCAGGCCGGGATTGGGAAAAAATTTAGTCCTGATAGTTATCGGGACAGTCTCGGGATTATGCAATCCCGAGCCCGATATCCCGATACTCACCCCTAAACAACATCTTTTATTGACTATATATCAATAAAATCATTTTATGGTGATTACTGTTTACCATAAAATCTGGAAAAAAAAAAATTGGAGATGCAAATTATATTACAGAACGATTTTATAAATGTACAAATCCATACTACACACATCCTCTCATACACATTAAAGGCTCTCTAATCCAATCATCAAAACTATACAAAAAAGAGTTTCTTCTCTTCACTTTCATCCATAGCCACGTGTTTTGATGAATTTTCGGCAGCATTTCCTCTGTTTTTACCTCATCCTGTCTTAAATGTTTCCTGTTACGAGCATTCCACATAAGCCAGTTTATCACAGCCCAAAACATAAACCACATATCGACCTTCAACCCCTCAGGTTTATCATTCAAAAAAGATATCAGCAACTTCGGTTCACAAATCTGACATTTCAACCAATCTTTCACCATCTTCAATATTTGCACAGTGAAGTCATAGTTCATAAACAGATGGTTTTCACAGTCCTCATACTCGTTGCAAATAATGCACTCAGCAGGCATGTATAGATGGATAATACATCTTCTTTTTAGGTTGCTTATTGTTGGGAGTCGGTTCTGAATCATCTTCCAACAGAATATAGAGACTTTCTTTGGCACCATTGCGCTCCACACCTTTGTCAGTGGTTCGATTTCCTCTTCCTCAAATTCTGGAATCCTTTGCTGTTGCAGCTCCTCTCTGGCAGTTCTCACTTCATATTTCCTAGACTTATTCAAGCAGCATCTCTAGGTATCTAGTTCATTTTCTTGGAAGACATGAAAAGTTAGGTAATTTTCTAGCTCCTCTACCAGATTCTGCTCCCAGTTAAACATATAATCTCAAAATCCAGTTTTATGATTAGAGTCTCCTGTCTCATCTGTCTATCCTCATTCACTAGTTCGTTCGCACATAGTATGCCATCCAGAATTTGTCTCCCTGCCAAGAATGCAGTCTGATTCACCGATATTACTTCCTCAAACACTCCTCTTATCCTCCTTGCAAGTAACTTCGCAATGATTTTATACATGCTGCCCACTAATGTAATTGGTCTATAATCTCCCACATGTTGCGGAGAACCATCTTTTGCAATCAAAGTTATATGTGCTGCATTTCCCCCTCTTCAAATTCTGCTATTCTCATAAAACTCCCTCACCATCTGACTGATCTCCGCTTTCATACATGGTAGAAACTTCTTGATAAAATTAAAATTTATCCAATTCGGTCCCAGCCTCTTCCTACCTCCACAGCAATTTATTGCATCCAACACCTCCTCCTATGTAAACGGTTTAACCAATTGTTCCCTTTCTTCCATACTGAGCATGGCTCTATCCCTGCATCTTAGTCTCGGTCTCGTACACACTGGCTCTTTGAATCTCTCCTTAAAATGCCCTTGAAAAACTTCTTTAACTTGATCTAGTTGGTCAATTCAGACCTCCCATTCCCATATCCCAGTTATAAAGTCTCTCACTCTGTTTCTCTTCACACATTTATGGAAAAAATCATAGTTCTCATCTCCCTATTGCAACCACTATATCCTTGATTTTTGTATCCATAGGCTCTCCATCTCCCTCATTGTGTCTTGTATCTCACTCCAAAGTCATTGTGCCTCCCTTTTTTCCTCTTCTTGTAGTACCCCCTCTTCTACTTTCCTTTCAATCCCCCTAATTGTTCTCTCAATCTGACCAATCTAGCCTCCGGGATCACATTTCTGTTATGTTTCCAATCTCTGATCCCTTTTTGGATAATCTTTAGCTTCTCTTTTATCACAAAACCCTTGAATCCCCGAACTTCTGTATCCCTCCACATTTTCTCCACAAAATCCTTATCTTGTAACCAGTGATCTTGAATTCTCATGGGCTTTGCTCCCCAGTTCACCACCTTATCCATCAATAATATGAGACAATGATCCGAATCTTGTCGTTGTAAACCTTCTTATATCCATTGTTCTGCTCCTTCCATCCAATTCTCATTTAACAGAAACCGATCAGTCTGCTCATAGATCCCAATAGTGGCCTATAACACGTGAATTTCCTCTTACACATCGGAAATCTATCAACTGCCATATGTTAACAAACTCCTTAAAGTCAGCTATCTCCTACATATTTACCACTGATGTACCCCTTCTCTCCTCTCTTGAAAACACCGCATTAAAATCCTCAAACACATACCACCTATCTCCTTGGCTGTTTCTAATCCTTCTATGTCTCCATCCCCATACACATTCACCAATTGCACCTTTGTGACCTCACCAAGTTAAAATCTGAATGTTAAAAGAACATCCACATTAATCGTGTTCATGTCGGGCTGTCTATGACCGGTATTTAAGAGGAACCTTTGTGACCTCACCAGAAACCTGAGTTCTTCATGGGGAATAAAAAACACTGTCTAGAATGTTGGTCTGCGTACTTACCAATTGGGTGATTTTCGAATCGATTAAGGGTAAATGTGACACGACATAGATTCTTTTAATATATTCGGAACTCGTCTCATAGCTATGTGCTATAAGGAATTTGAAACGTTATATGTTAATTATTAATTTGTGTCACTACGTATGGACATGGACAAATTATTAAAATGTTCCAATTCAATGAACTAAATCGAAAAGTACCATTTGTTTTTTTTCATAAGTAATTTTTTTTGTATTTTTATTTATAGTAGAAAAAACATACAACTTTACAAAATATGTGCATTCGGGTTTTTGACTCCGATTTTAAAAATCCGGTTTCTAATTTGTTGCCTAAAATTTTCTTTCGCAACTCTTCTTCTTCTTCCGCCATTATAGTCAAGCTTTACTGTATTGATCTTGTGTTCGGCTTTGCCATCCAGTTTTGCAGTCTTTTGCTTCTCTCTTCGTCCGGCAGCGATTGATTCTTATGCCACATCCAGGTAATTTCCTTGATCTTCAATACAATTCGATCAATTTCCGATTCAATTCCTTGAAAAATTCTGAAATTCCGTGATTTCCATATTTCCCACGCAGTAGCAATCCAGAACGTCTTCCATGTTTCTTCAATCCTATCTGGCGGTTTCTTCTTGAGAAAATCTTCCATCAATGGCGCCAAAGATTCAACTTTGAGGTTGAGCCACTGGTTGATCATCTTCCAGATTTGCACAGTGATCTCACATTCATGGAAAAGGTGATTCATTGTTTCTTCATTGCCTTCTTTTTTGCATAGATGACAGTCAATAGTTTGTTCCTGATGAATGATCTTCCATCGTTTTAGATTATCCTGCGTTGGTAGCTTGTTTTGGATCAGTTTCCATGCGAAAACTTGTATTTTCAGAGGTATAATCTTGCTTTTTATCTGTTTTATTTTCTTGTGTTCTTCAATTGTCCAGCAATCCTCTGTTTTCCTTCTCAATATCCATGTGTAGCATGATTTTACTGTGAATGTGTTTGTGCCACTTGCTTGTTTATACCAGTGGTCTGCTTGATCATCTAATAGTTGAACATCATTTAGGCTTTGTAGCAGTGTTTGTTCTTCTACTTCTTCCAGATTATCTAGCTATCTTTTCCAGTTTAGTGCCCATGGCCAATTTCCATTATCCATTCTGCCTATCTCTTGGACAGTTGCTTTCTTGTTTATGGTTTTTCTTTATAATCTTGGATAGGTTGTAGCTAAGCTTTGGTCTCTATTCCATCCTTCTTCCCTAAATAGAACTTTGTCTCCTTTTTGCACTTTTAACTTCCACATTTCCTGATGCCAATCTGCACTGAGTGTTGCATGTAGATCCTGCCACCAGTGTGATACCTTTTTTAATGAAACTTGTGGTCTTCTTTTCATGCGTTGCTCTATTGCTGGGTCCTTCAGTTCTCGAATTTTTCCAATGTGTAGAACTCCTTGTGTTTCATATCTTGATCTCAAAACTTTCTTCCATAACTCATCTTCTCCTGCCATTAACCTGCTTGTCCATTCGCTTAGCATTGCTTGGTTAAAAGCATCTAAGTCTTTTACTCCTAGGCCATCATCTTCAATTGGTTTAGTGATTTTGTCCCAGCTAATCCAGTGTACTTTTTTCCTTGTTCGCAGCTCGTTCCAGAATTTTTTTTCCTGCAATCTCTCAAGGTTATTTAAAATGATTCTAGGAGCTCTATAAAGTGAGAAATACTAACAAGGTAAACCAGAAAGAGCAGAGTTAATAAGTATCAATCGACCTCTTATAGATAGAGTTGAATTTTCCCATCTATCAAACCTCTTTTTAACACTTTAAGCACCGGTTTCCACATCTTGTCCTTTCTCAGATTGTCACCTACTGGAAGTCCAAGGTACATCATTGGCAATTGGTTGATAGAGCACTTGAGATATTCAGCCATGTGTTTAGTTTTTGTTTCCACCATCTTCAGACCAATGATACTGCTTTTCTGAAAGTTGATTTTAACCTTGAAGCCAATTCAAAATTTCATAGCACCGCTTTTAGACATTTTATATTCTTACACGATCCTTCTCCAAAAAACATTGTGTCATCAGCAAATTGTAAGCGGGAAATATGGACTTTGTCTCTGCCAACTAGAATTGGATCAATCTTTCCCATTTCCACCGCTTTTTCCATAAACAGTGAGAAACCTTCAGCTATGATCAAAAATAGAAAAGGAGAGATTGGATCTCCTTGTCCGATTCCCCATGTGTGTTGAAACTGTTTTGTAGGGCTTCCATTCAGCAATATACATGAAGTTGCTGACTCTAAGCATGCTTTTATCCACATCCTGAACTCATTTGGTATACCCATTTTTGTTGCCATTTCATTTAGAAAACTCCAGTTGACCATGTTATAGGCCTTTTCAAAATCAACCTTTAATAAGAATATTGGTTTCTTTGTATATTTTGCCTCGGCCACTACTTCATTCGCAATCACAATTCCATCTGTTATTTGTCTTCCTTTCAGATATGTAGTTTGTGTTGACGAGATTGTTTCCTTGAGTGCAATGCTCAGTCTCTGCGCTAAAGTCTTTGATATTATCTTGTACATAGCACCTACCAATGTGATTGGTCTGTAATTAAAGATCTGTAAGGGGTTTTTCTTTTTTGCTATCAATGTTATCTGGGCCGCATTTCCCCCCTGATTATTCTCTTGTTGCTGTGAAACTCATCCATCATATTGTAAATGTCCTCCTCTATAACATCAAGAAAATGCTGGATGAATTTAAAATTCAGTCCATCAGGTCCAAAGATTTTCCTTCCATCACAGTTCTGCACTACCATCTTGATCTCCTCTTTTGTGAATTTTCTAATCATAATTTCCTGTGTTACACTGTTTATTTGTCTAGATTATATTCCTGTCATCACTGGCCAGTTGTAGTTCTCTTCCTTAAATCTTATTTCAAAATGGTCCTTGAAAGCTTGTTTCACTTCCACAATTTCACTAATCCAGGTTCCATTCTGCTGTACTCCCGTTATTTCATTTACACTTCTGTTCCCTCTTATTTTCGTGTGAAAACACTCTGTGTTTGCGTTCCCTTGCTTGATCCATTTCTCTCTGGACTTTTGACACAGATTTTCATTGTCTAACTTTTTCATCTGTTCAATCTGTTCTTTTAGTTCTATTAGAAAACTGTTTTCTGGCCTCCACTCAGGATTTGCCTCAGCCTGCATCATTATGTTGTTCCTTACATTCGTCAGCTCCTGTAGTTTATTTCCTGATCTTCTTCTTTCATCCATGTTCCAAGTCTTTTTCTCCTGTCTAACTCTTTTGACCTTTTCTTTTAATACATACCCTGATGTTCCTTCAATCCCTCCTTTTATCCAATTCTGTTTCACCAGAGTGTTGTACGCTACGTTTTTCAACAGCTGCCTAATACTTGAACAGGTTTTGGACCCCAATTTTTTATTTCTAAGCCCAATTTCACAGGTATATGGTCTGATTCCTCCTTGTCTAAATCAGTCTGAATCCAATTGTTCTCTCCTTGCAACCACTTCTCATTAGGTAAGAACCTGTCTAGTCTACTCATGGCCTTCAGTGACGTGAGATTCCAAGTGTATCTTCTTCTGATCATTGGTAGATCACAGATGTACATTTTCTTCACAAAGTTCCTAAAACTTTGACTTCTCTCTCATATGTTTGTGTACTCGCCTCCTTTCTTTCATTTCTGTTTAGTGTTGCATTGAAATCACCCATGAGTAGCCATTTTTGATTTTTCTTGCCCGCATAGTATTCAATTATATTGTTCCATAGAATTTCTTTTGCCTCGTCATTAGCTGGTCCATACACATTTACAAAAGTGCACAGGATCTGCTCGTCCTTCAATCTTCCAGTAATTGCTAGAGCACCATCACAGCTCTATATTTCTTCCCTTGTAAATTTATTCTTATCCCATATGCACAATAATCCTCCAGAATATCCTTGTGAGCCCGTGTATGCCCAGTCTACATCATTTTTGGCCCACGACTGTTTTACGAATGGTTCATTTACTGCTTCCTTTTTTGTTTCTTGAAACGCCACAAAATCTACCTTGTTTCTCAAAAGCATCTCTTTAATTTTTCTTGTTCGTCCAATTCCTCTCATTCCTCTTGCATTGTAAGTTATTAGCTGCATCCAGGAAACTTGTCTGTTTTCTTCTTGAGCTTCCTGCTCTTTTTGTTCTTTCTCAGTTCTTCTTGCTATTTTCTCCTTTTTTTTCTTGCTTCATTTTCAGCCATTTCCATAGTTATTAATCTCTGTACTTCTTTCTCTTCTCCTTCAGGATAGCTCATGCCCAGATCTTTACCCATGTTTATAACCTTATTTGCTTGTTCTCTTAGGTGCCTTGAGTTTGTTGCAGCTATGTTACTGTCAGCTATAGATATTCCGTTAACTTCACAACTCAGTTTATCATTTTCTGTGTTTGCACCATCTACTGCAGCCTAGCTCACTTTCGCTTTCTTCTTTTTGGCACTTAGAACCATGACAGCTTGCCAGTCTTGGATTATTCCACAGTTTTCCTTAGTTTGTTTGGTGGCTTTTCTAGATTTTTTGTGGCTTTTCTCATTCTTATTTTTCTGACTACTTCTGCTGCTCTCTTCTTTTGCTCTTTCTCAGTTCTCTTGTTTTTTTGCATTTCTCTTAGATTTTCCATTTCATCATCCCCCTCAATATCCAGTTGTTCCTTTGAACTTTCCTCATGTGATCCCATTTTATCCCTAGTCTCTAGATTTTCATTTCGACAGTTTTCAGCAGTCTTTCCTGTTTCCTTTTCTTTGGACTGTTCTTCCTCAGTTTGTGTTTCCCCACATTAGTACCCTCATTTTCGCTTGCATTCCTTTCCGCCACACTTTCATCATTCTGCATTACAGAAAAGTTACCTTCCTGATTTTTTCCTGCTTCCTCATCTTTCTCATAACCTCTTGTGTTTCCATTCAGAGTTGCTTGTTGTTCTATTTCATTTTCTTCCTGTTCAACAGTTTAAGGTGCATCTAGAGATTTCATTGGACTGCCTGTTTGTTTACAGAACTCACTACTCCCAGTTTTTTTCTTTTCCTGGTCCATATTAGTGTCTTTGATTACACTGTCCTCATCCTTTTCAAACTCTTGATCAGAACTTTCATCACTTTTGGTATCAGCCAGATTTATTTCATTTCTGCTGCTTTTTGCTTGGGGTTTTCTCGGGTATAGATTCTCAGGAGCTTTTCCTTTACTTTTCTTACTTTAATTCATCTCATACCATTCCTCATTTATATTTTCCTTATTCTCATCTAGACAATTTTCAGACTGCATATCGTGTGAGTCTTCATCATCACTACTTTCCAGTTCATCTTCCGTTTGGGAGTTTTTACTGATACTTTCTGTTTGCTTGAACTCAATCTCTTCTTTCAGAGTAACCTCATATTCTCTTCCATCGATTTGTACCCACAGTCCCTTCCACATTCTTGTTTATCTCAGTTCTCACATCTAGCTTGGCATATTCAAGTTGTTCCTTATTTACTGTTTCTGGGCAGAAGCGAATAACTTTGCCTACTTTCTCTCCCACTTTTTTAAGAATTTCATCAGTCCATGTCCAGTAAGGTATCCCACATATTCTGATGCTTCTCATCCTGTATTTATTTGGTTCTTGTTCAGTCCAATCAGATACATTCTTGACCCGCAAGAGAAGCCACTCCATATCAAATCTGATTAATTCATTCAGGATCTTGCCATCATTTTTGTCAAGAAGTAATATTTTCCCATCTCCTACCAGCAAATTTTCAGCTCTGAGTAACCCCCTCTTTTCAATTCCAGTTTGAAGTTCCTTTCTCCTTCGGGATCTCTCAATTGACATAATTTTCTGTATCGTAGCCAGTTTGTATCTTTTGCTACAGTTTTGAATTTCAGCTCAGGATCCCCTTGTTTTGCCAGTATTCTGTGTTCCTCTTCTTTTTGTTTAGTTTGGACATGTGCATTATTCTGCTCTTTTCCTTTCACATGGTAATTCATGGCAGGTTCTAGCCTCATATTATTGTTTCCTTTTGAGTGTTTGGATGTATGACTGCTCTGTTCTTTGACTGCTTTTCTGAATAGGATATGCATATTTCTGCTCTCTTGTTGTTGTTCCCATCCACTATGTTGCATCATTTTGCTAACTTCCTTTCTCATATCTGGCCAGGTTTGCTCTGAGTCTGAATGTTCCGATCCATAGACCATTCAAGCGAGATAGAATATGACCCACAGTGTCATTACCAGTATATAATGCAAAGCCAAATGGTAAGCCCAGCTTAGACTCCTTTCTTGCCACATAGAAATCTATCAGATTTCCTTGTTCACTCAGTACATTCTTGAGATCATCAGGATGCATATCTTTGGGGAAGTTTGTCACGTAGAATGGTATGCCTTCCTTTTGAGTAACCTGCATTTTCTGCTAAGTCGATTGAATACACTAACTTTGTCTTTCGACGTGCTCGCCTTGTCTCTATTTCCAGTTATAGAGTTAGGGTTAT
>JAOYMZ010013852.1:0-20254 GCA_025802335.1 Pinguicula primuliflora
TTCTCTAGGTCGATAAAGACCATATGGAGATTCCGTTTACGTGCCCGGTACTTCTCCATTAGCCGTCTGAGAAGATGTATAGCTTCCATCATCGACCTCCCTAGCATGAAAGCAAATTGGTTCTCCTTCACTCGCACTTCACCCCGTAGTCTAAGTTCAATAACTCGTTCCTACAATTTCATAGTGTGGCTTAGGAGTTTAATACACTGATAATTGCCACATTATTGCACATCGCCTTTATTCTTTAGAGTGGAACTACTACGCTACTTCGCCACTCATCTGGCATCTTTCCTGTTGTCAGGATAATGTTAAAAAGAGTCGTTAACCACTTAACTTCTGTGTCTCTTAAACACTTCCACACTTCAATCGGTATGTTGTTCATCCCTACTGCTTTCGCACATTCCATCTTACTAAGGGCTTCCTTCACCTCCTCTGTCGATATCTGTCTAACCAAGCCCTGATTTATGTGTTGGTGCACCTTCCCCTCCCCTACACAGCTACTATATTCACGTATCTCGTTAAACAATTTACTAAAATATTGTTCCCACCGCTCTCTTATATTTCAATAGGATTTTTCATTCTTCATTCTTTATAGGAGCAGATTGTGTGGAAATTGAAAAAAGAAATTAAATTTGGTTTTTTGGCAGACTGTGCCCTAATATCAAGCGAATGGTTTCCGGTGCCCTAATATAACAAAAAAAATTAAATTTGGTTTTTTTGGCAACAACAACAAAAACTATTAAAAAAATATAAAAACAAAAATACATGTGTGGAAATTGAAAAAAGAAATTAAATTTGGTTTTTTTGGCAGATTGTGCCCTAATATCAAGTGAACGGTTTCCTGTGTTGAATTGGGGACCGGATGCGGCTTGTCACTTGCGGCGCCCAATTTGTTACCGATCTGTTGGTGAATTGTAGATTCTCCTCATCTTCAACAGGTGAGCTAATGAATTTCTTACATTATTATAAATCCCACACACCCGTTTGGTATGTTCCTTGCTTTCTCTAATTTCTTTTTATCAAATGATTGGGATTCTTATTCCGATCACGATAGTTTGATCTGTTTTCTGTAGCCGGTCATGATGTCTAGCAACGGAGAAAGAAGAATATCATCAAAGAAAGCAAAATCTAAACTTTTCACGGTTCCGAATTTACCCGAAGAGATTCTCGAACATATCCTGGTGTGGCTACCGGTACTTTCAATTCTCAGATGTAAATGTGTTTGCAAATCATGGTACTCCTTGATCTCAAGCAACCATTTTATAAAAGCCCATCTCAGGATTTCCAAAGAGCATAACAATTTCCGCAGCCGGCGCGTGTTTTTCATTGAGTCGGATGCCACTGAAGATGACTGGCAATCCGACGAAGTGCGAAGTTTCTTAAAGCATTGTTCTTTCCTCTCCATTTTATCAGGGGCTGTGACTGTGGACTCTGGCATTACGATGAAGGGCATGTATATTGACATTGTGGGCGTGTGCAATGGCCTTATCTGCGTGCGTTTTCACGAAAATCATATTTACTTGTGCAATCTATCCACGAGAGATATTAAAGAATTGCCATATCTGAATAGTGGCTCCTATTCGCCGATTAACTTTGTCATGTACGGGTTTGGATATGATGAGGCCAATGAGGATTACAAGGTTGTGTGCGTCATAAGAGAGGAATACGATGTGTGGGAAGGAGAAGAGGACTGGGATGTGTGCAAAGTGGAGACGAGACAGAGATTTCCTGTGGCCAGAATTTATAGTTTAAAATCAAATTCTTGGAAACAAATGGAGATGCCTGAGGAGTATGGTAGAGGACTTAGAAACACGGAAGGTATCTTGGTGAACCAAAAACTTCACTGGATTAATGATATTAGTGTCAATAAGCAAGAAATTGTTTGTTTCGATTTAGTGAATGAGATATGGGAAAAGATGGAGATTCCCAATGCTTTTGGTCAAGGATCTCGTTGCTGCAGGTTGCTTAGATCTGGGGAATGCCTCTCCCTGGTATCTGCATCTCCGCAAGTGCAAGGAATAGAAGGATATGCCTGGGTTTTGAACGAGTACGGGAATAGCCAATCTTGGAAAAAATTGTTCGATATTCAATATCTTCAAACAGTGCACGTATTTGAGTTGGACAATGGACCGAATGGTTCAATTGTGGGTTTAGAACCTTGGCGTCTTATCATATATGATTTGAAAGGCAATTCATTTGCTGTGGGAATGCGTATGCTTCCAAAATCTTGCAGACGGTTCTTCATTGAAAGCCTAGTTCCACTTCGAGATGAAGTTATAGTTCACTCTGGCTTGTAAAAAGTGACTGATGAAGTTGATGCCTCCTAATGAGAGTCTTTAGTCAAATTTCCTCTTCATTTTAACATTGCAGAGGTTTCCCCTCCTAAATATGTTTGTTTCTTCGAACCATGTATTTTGTTGTAGTCAAGAATTCACAGATTATCTTCCAATAGTTATCACTGTGTTAATCAATCCTTCATTTGGATTTATGTGTCTGAACTGTTATCAAATACATATTTTAGCAACGCAATATTCTGTACAATGGTTAATAGTGAACCTAGTGAAACTTAGACATGGTGTTCTAAACCTTCAGAAATATCATTAAGCATTGGAGAAAGCAAGATGTGGCCCCAACATCATGACCTCTTAACTTCATGACTGGGGGAAGAAATATTGAAACTGAAAGGTGGCTGCAAACTATATTCTCAAGCTATCATTTTAGATCTTTTTGACACAATGAACCTCTATCACTATAGAGTTTACAATGGCTAAAACAAAAATAAAAGCTATCAAATAAAAGTTACTGCCGGATTAGAAAAGCTGGAAAATATTACCGTTTTGGTGGCAAGACAACTGAATCAAGCAAGAAGAGTAGGAAAAATTAAATGGCTGGATACATCTAACGGAAGAAGATCAACATGCCAAGAAGTTTAAAACCAAATGTCTTCGTGCATCTTGGTTTAGGAAGTTGAATCTCAATCAATACAGAGTGTGCTGCCATTTTTGCTGCCATTTTCTCCTGCTTTCATGCTGCGTCAGTCTTTGAAGTCAATTGACGACTTGTCCAAGAAAATAGAGGAACAGGGATGGTTGCAGATTTTGACTCTTAACTCTCCAGGTTGCTAAGAATTTGAACAAAATTTCGTCCGGGTTCGTGGGATGTCTTATACATGCATTGCTGGTGCATTCTTTGGATTGATATTATTGCTGTATCCAGATGATTTACTTGGATTCTTGTTAGTAGGAATATAATCTATTGTTACAGCAATTCCCTTTGAAGCTGTTCTTTATTTTTTGCAAGTTTCTGCAGAGTATCTTCTTCTTCCTCCTTACCAACTCCAATGACTGATTGGCTGTTTTAACCTCTAGCTAAGAGAAGCTGGAGTTATGGTGTTACACAACAACGTAATTATCTGAAAGAATTTAATGGTTTTGTATGCAGATGCTTGTTTTTTGGGTATAGATTTGTTCAGTTCATTGTTCAGACGGCTCAGATCATGTGTTTGATTGACATTTTGCTGGTTACTATTGATGCTTATGGAGATTGATTTTTCATGGAAAGAGATTAACAGTGTAGGAGCAAGGATAAAATTGAGTGAGATCGTAATGAAACACGTTGATAGAGAAATACATTTCTTGAAGAAAGTACCGAAATTTGTTGGAAATTAGAAGTGTCAATTACTTCTCATGTTTGGTAACGGCCAACTCTCCCACACCGGTTATAGACTTAACATTTTTTATCTTTATATACTTGTGCATACAACCATTAGTTTGTCCCTTCGGGGATATCCAATAAAATTGGAACGATACAGAGAAGATTAGCATGGCCCCTGTGCAAGGATGACACGCATAAATCGAGAAATGGTCCAAATTTTTTTATAAAATATTATTTGAATTTTTTTTAAAAAAAGTGAAAAACATTATAGGTTTAAATAATAATATTAAATAAATATTACTCAAAGCTATATAAAAAATAACAAATCTGCTGAAAAAATTAGAAAATTAAAAATAAATGTTCCAAAATTTTTTTTCTTTCACTCTGATATAAATCAAACATACTCAATAAATCCCGTCGTTAGGTAAGGTCTAGTCCTTTTACTTTTGATGTACCTTAAAATAACCTAAAAACAAATAAAAATAGTTTCTTACAGATTACTTTTTGAAATGGTCCAAAATAATTCCCTAATGTTTACATAATTTACCCCAAAACAACCGCATTTACAAATAAACAATAGCTTTGGCTAATTTAAATATTGCATATGACTCAAAAATCCATTTAAAACAAAAAAACTGTAAAAAGTTTTAAAAATAATGGTCCAATTTTTTTCCTAAGTTTCCACTTTGATTTACCCCCCAAACAACCTCATTTACAAATAAAAATAATATTTGCTAATTTAAATATTGAATATTACTAAAAAGATAAAAATGTAATAATATTTCAACCAAAATCAATAATACCATTGAAAATATAAGTCATTCATTGGCAAGGCAATTGAGAAATTTTGCAAAAATTTCCCTAACTTTTCACTTCAATTTACCCATTAAATAACCTCATTTACAAATAAAAAATCGTGTTAGTATTAAATCTGTAAAAAAAAATCGGTAAAAAAATAAAGTTAAAAAGAATGAAAAAGTCAAAAAACAAACAACACGAGAGATATTTTAGATATAATATTGGTGAAACTATCTGCAAGTGATTCTTGTTACCCTGGATGGTTTAGTTCAACTTCTGGTATTCTGCATGCATTCTGCAAGCTTTTTGAGTTGGAATTTCCCAGGGTTCCCTCTCTGTGCAGTTCAATGAATTCCTCCAAAGTAGAAGCCCGCTTGGGTTTGTTGACCCAATATGTAAAGAAACTCGTAGCGAACTGTTTGATTATTTCGAATGAAGGATTCCGATAAAAAATAATGCTTACTTTCAATTTTGCTGCATCATATTTAACTCATAGATGTGCGTTTGATGAATAAAGTCTGTCTTGTTGGACTGCAACTATGAAGAGATTATGATATCATACAGTATGAACACTCATTTTGATGGCCTCTAAACTAAAGACAATGAGAAGAAATGTTTATTGTAGCTGCATTCTTTTGAAAAACTTGAAAGTTTTTTCAATACATAGACCCAAAATACAAGCTAAATCATGCATGCAACACGCTTCATATGAAGATTGACAAGCTGTTGTACGCTAAGAAGCACGGACACCTCTCCGCACTGTGCGTCCCGGTGTCGGACACCGTGTCCGACACGGACACGGCCGGACACGGCCGAACACGGTGTCCGACACGCCGAATCGCGTGTCCCGCGCTAGGGTTTGCGGGACACGCGATGGACACGGCTGGGACACCGATAGGACACGCGATTTACATGAAGAATCGGAGAGATGATCTGATGCAGAGAAAGGAAAAAATATGAAGTTGCAGGGACGATTTGGGGAAGAAGATGAAGAGGGCGGGCCTTCCGATAAAGGGGAAAAGTTTGTCTTTTAGAGTAACTCATATTTTATTTTACGTTTATAAAAAATACAACTCATTTCTGACTTTAATTAAATGTATTTTGATCCTTTTTTTGTATTTGTTTTTTTATATTGTATATATTAATATTATAAATATTTTATATATGTGTGTCATTGATAAATATTAAGATTTAATCAATTTAATCTTATTTATTCTAATTATAAATAAGGGTAATTATTTATCATGAATATTTTTATTTTAAAATATTTATTTTATTATTTATTAAATTATTTAGTGAATCTTACGATTTATGATTCCATTCACGATTCACAAATTACTCATTTCGATTCACGATTCACAAATTACTCATTTCGATTCACGATTCAAATCTCAATTTGAAAATTATGAGCAGAAGTGTCATGCGTCCTTCCAATTTCCTCTCTACAACTTTTTCTTCAGTCTCTTAAACTATGGAATGCATGTTTTTTTTTGGTTTATGAGTATTTTATTGTTTATATAATAAATATATTAAATTATATATTTAAGCGTGTCCCCAACGTGTCGTGTCCTAATTTTTTGACAATTGTCGTATCGTGTCGTGTCGTACCGTGACGTGTCGTGTCACGTGTCCGTGCTTCTTAGCTTCCGGAATTGAATGTACGTTCAAGTATTTTCCACAACTCGAATGAGTTTGGATAGTATATGAACTGGTTTACCAGATTCTTGTCAATGGATCTAGTTATCCAGCGAAAGACTTGTGTATCCTTCTTGCACCAGTCTTTATACCCTGGATCTTCTCTTGCTGGTTCTGGTGCGTCGCCATTAGTGTATTTTAGGCGATCTTTGTCGATGATGGCTAGTTCCATCATCCGGGCCCAAAGAACATAGTTATTTCCATCCAATTTTGCGTCAATGATGATTGCAGATTCATCATCACTCTTGGGTTTGATCTCTGTCTGAGATTGGATATATTGTGCAAACTGTTGGGATAAATATCCCTCAATTTTTGTCCGTGACAGAACAATCTCACTGCCTTCCTTTGTCATGGCTTGCGGGTTGGTTCTTGGCCGGAATTGGCTTAGTGTAGATGATGAGCCAGACTTTTGTCCTGCTCCGATACCATATAGAAACGAAGAACACGAAGGTTTTTACGTGGTTCTGGAGAAATCCCTACTCTACGGTGAGATGTTTGGGCGCCTATGTTTTCTCTCTTCTTTTTGTGATGATTTTTCTTCTTTACAAGTAGGGGGATATATAATGTTGTTTCCCCAATCTATTTCCTAATTTATTCCCATAAATCAGGCTCTCTATAAGGTAAGATTTATATTTTGATCCTTACTTTATTTACATCAATCTCACCCTTAATTATTTCTAACAGTTTTCAATTTTGAAAATCAATAATGATAATAGCATGAAATTACACTGTTCATTATAATAGGGTGCATGGGATGATTTAAATTACCATCTTTTGTAACTTTATTTCAAGGTTTGGGAAAACGTTGGGCATTTTCTGTACGCTAGGTGATCTATGAGGCCTCCTAGGCGGTCCGGGCGGTCAGAGCGGCTGCCTAGGCGGCGTACGGCCGTCAGCAAATTTAATTTATTTTATTTACATATACTATATTTTAGGCATATTATCCCTGGGCGTCCAGCCAGACCGCCCAGGATAAATTGGGGGCAACTTGACATTTTTGGCCTCCTAGACGACGCCTAGACAGCCAAAATGGCCGACCTCTCGATGAGAGCTTAATTTATAACATTAAAATGGAGAGCAAAGTTGGAGCTGCCGGGGATGCCCACGCTGTTAGTGCCCAGGAGTATGATTATGATTCGTATGGGCAAATGCATAAATCCGGGATCAGTGAAAGGTCAATTGGCCCTCTTGAGTTTGAGCAATGAAAATTGTTGGAAAGGAAAGATTTAGGGGATATGGAGCCTGATTTCCCGGGATTACCTTAATTCCGGGAGTTACCTTATTGATGTAAAAGTCTGTCTATATAATGATGTAAAGAATAGTGGAAAAAACAAGAAGAAAAAGGAGAGACCCAAGATCCTCCCGTGCAGTAGGAATTCAATCCGAACCACGTAAAAATCTCGTGTCCCCTAAATCACTGCTAATCAAATCATCAAACAATCATGGTATCGGAGCTATGGTTTTAACCCTCCAGATTTCGTCATCTACCACAGCGTCAATCCGATAGAATTCTGACAGTAAAATATGGGGGAACCGACAGCAATTGAAGAAGCCACCAAGGCCATCTCCCAGCAGATTGCAACAATCATGGGAAAACAATCCGGGGTATCCTCTTCCGACAGGAATCAGCTCGATATGAGAATTGAAGTCAAATTCGACAACAACAACTATGTATTGTGGGCGCGACTGATGGAAGTAGCGATCGGGGGCCGAGATCGCTATGAGTTTCTGACCGAAAAACCTCCGGCAGAAAATGACCCTGGGTATAAGGCATGGCGTAAGAAAGACTTACAAGTCTTCTCTTGGTTAACCAACAATATGGAATGAAGCATCGTCCGACAATATATTCACTTTCTGACATCAGAATTGCTGTGGAGAACACTAACCAAAACATTCAAGGCCAGAGAAGACAACCTACAAATCTTCGACTTGAAGATGAAGGCTGGGAGGCTAGTTCAGAATCAATCGGGACTGGAGGAGTACTACAGTCTCTCTAACAGTTTATGGATGGAAATCGACCGGAGGAGGACAAATCCAATGAAGCATGAAGAAGATATTGTTGAATATAACCGGATTCAATTGGAGGACCGATTGTTCACGTTTCTGTCAGGCTTGGATAAGGTATTCGATCCTATTATGAGGGATATACTCAAGGAAAAGCCACTTACAGGAGTTGATGAAGCATATGCAACCTTACGGTTCGAAGCCATGCGACGGGAGATTCTATCACCGGCGGCGAACACTGAAACAAGGCCTCAGAACATAGGGTTGGGCTCCGGCCTTATCACTCAGGCAGCCCAAAACCAGAGTTCATCATTGGGCTCAATTGTAACCCATCTCGAAATAGTAATTCACGCGGTAACCAATGATCCGGGTGGGGCTTTCAGCGGGTCGGAAGGAGCTCGACCCTGACATACCAACCCAGGGACCCAGAACCGACCCAGACAGACTAACCTAGACAGACAAAATCACTCATATCCGAACTACTGCCTCGAAAACAATCAATTCCAGGGTGGATGCCGGTCAGAAGGAGCTAATCCTGCAACCAACTCGTCATTCCGACGGTGATGTGGTGAGTGTGGGAGATTAGGGCATATCAAGAGAGAATGTTACCGAAACGTGGGATATCCGATGAACCATCCTTTAAATCCAGCGAATCAGAGGAACAACGGACCATATTGTGGTACCGTAGCGATGGGCAAAGGAGTTGACAGAAATGAAGATAGCAAACACGGCTTCACTACACTAGGCATCGGGAGGCGACAGCCCGTCCTCCAGCGAGTAAACTCCGATGGGAATTATGGCGGATACACAGTGAGCAGCGAGTGCTGCAAAACTGAGAGAGGAGGGACGAATGAACCGACAGGAGAAGTGGATCTGAGAAACAGAAGAGTTACAAACCGAGCAGATATACACTGGAGGGGGGTAAAATTACCCTCTTG
The DNA here is from genome assembly GCA_025802335.1 of Pinguicula primuliflora. NCBI lineage: Eukaryota > Viridiplantae > Streptophyta > Magnoliopsida > Lamiales > Lentibulariaceae > Pinguicula > Pinguicula primuliflora. The sequence goes on from JAOYMZ010013852.1 coordinate 9,090, forward strand.
TCCTTAATCACTTATCAATACTAAATTCTTTCCTCAAGGGTGTTTTGGGGATATTGAAAATTCAGATTTGGGGATAGTAAATTCGTGTTCCAACGGGAAACATCAATAGTGGATATTTGACTGTGGTACTACTGACATTGTTTCCTATGATATTAATGACTTTGGTGAGAGACAGGGTCCTACGAAGAAAAGTATTCAAACTGCCAATGGAGAGTTACTGCCGGTTAAGGGTGCTGGAATGGTTGAGATAAGCTCAAATCTCAAACTATCAAACTGCTTATATGTTCCTGCATTATCTCATAAGCTCTTATCGATCAGTCATGTGACGAAAGAGTTGAATTGTGTCGTATTAATGTACCCATCATTCTGTGTGTTGCAAGATATCTTGACGAAGGAGATTATTAGACGTGGCACTGAACGGGCTGGACTGTATTACGTCGATGAAGTTGTTACGCCATCCAAGTCATTCTCCATCCATAGTATTGTATCCCATAAAAGTTGGTTGTGGCACCAGCACGTAGGTCACCCTTCCGATAGCTATCTTAAAAAACTGTTCCCGAGTTTATCTAGTTTTCCTATTTCTTGTGAGTCGTGTATTCGGGCTAAGGCGCATCGGGCATCTTTTGCACCTAGCCTATCCCGTGCTGAAAAATCATTTAATATTATTCATTCTGATGTTTGGAGGCCTGTCCCGATTACTGGAGGTTGTGAATTGAAGTATTTTGTTTTTTATTGATGATTGCACTTGTATGACGTGGATATATTTTCTGAAGAATAAGTCGGATGTTGTGATTAAGTTTATTGAGTTCTATCACATGATTGATACACAGTTTGCCATGCCTGTCAAGGTCCTACGATCAGATAATGGGGGAGAGTTTGTGAACTCCAAGATGTCATATTTTTGCTCAGAAAAGGGAATGATTCACCAGACGACATGTCCCTATAGTCCAGAGCAAAATGGGATAGCAGAACTGAAGAATAGATTCTTACTTGAGATTACTCAGGCTCTCATGCTAGGGTCATGTGTTCCATCCATATATTGGCCTGAAACAGTGGCTACGATAACATACCTCGCGAATCGTCTTCCCACCAAGGTCCTAGAGTTTGCTACACCACTCAAGGCCCTGTCGTCCTATACTAAGGTACCCCCGTATCACACTCTGAGCCCTCGTGTGTTTGGATGCTCTATTTTTGTTCATGTTCCGAAGGTACATTGTACAAAGTTTGATCCCTGCTCTCTGAAGTGCGTATTCATCAGATATGGAGTATGTCAGAAGGGATATCGATGTTATGATCCACTGACAAAACGGCTGCTTACTAAAACACACTGTGACTTCGTTGAGAAAGAATTCTATTTCAGCAGTACTTCTCCGTCTAGTGGTCAGGGGGAGACAGTACGTGACCCACTAGACTGGATAAGCTTACCCTCTATCATGGAGAAACCTCAAAAAGAGCCACCCGTGTCCTCGGAACCACTGCCACATGTCTCGTCCCTAGCCTCATCATCACCACAGGACGTAATACAGTCTGGAGGCCCCAAAGTGTCTTTGTCCCCTCCTCTGGATATCTCGATAAGTCCTCATACTGAGACTCTCCTTCAGGATTCTATACCTATTTCTGACAATCTTGCAGATTCTCGACGGGGACGTGTACTACCCGAAAGGTCAAATAGGGGAGTGACACCTCGGAGATATATTGCTGACCATGTTCCCGGGTCCAAACGATATCCAGTGGCTAATCTATTCAGGGGGAGCTACACGGTGGCTGCCAAAGCATTTACCATGTCATTGTATCGAGAAGAGTTACCGAGGAGTGTGGAAGAAGCCTTGGATATACCAGAATGGAGGAGAGCAATGGAGACTGAAATGAATGCTTTAGAAAATAATCATACTTGGGAGATGTGTAAGATACTGGATGGAAAGTGCCCAGTCGGGTGAAAGTGGATTTATACCATAAAGAGAAGGCTGATGGAACAGTGGAGCGGTTTAAAGCAATGTTGGTGGCTAAGGGATACACCCAGACCTATGGGATCGACTACTCAGAGACATTCTCACCAGTAGCCAAAATTGATATCATTCGAGTACTGTTTTTGATTGCAGATAACAGGGACTGACCACTTCACCAATTTGACTTGAAGAATGTCTTTCTTCATGAAGACCTAGAGGAAAAAGTGTATATGGAGAGACCATTCGGGTTATCGCACTTATTTTGACATAATGAAGGGTGCAGATTGAGGAAAGCGCTCTATGGATTGAAACAATCTCCGAGGGCCTGGTTTGGACTATTTACACTGGCCATGCGTCGATATGGGTTTCACCAAAGTAACTCTGACCACACACTGTTCTTGAAGAGGAGACCTCAAGGCATCACATGTCTTATCATCTATGTGGATGATATGGTGGTCATAGGAGATGACGAAAAGGAAATAGCAAACCTAAAGATGATGTTATTCTAGGAGTTTGAGATGAAAACCTGGGTGACCTCAAATATTTTCTGGTGATTGAGGTATTACGATCCAAGAGTGGAATTTATATTTGCCAACAAAAGTATATACTTGATTTGTTGGCTGAAACAGGTCTCATAGATTGCAAACTAGCTGATTCACCTATGTTACCGAACCGTGGACTCAGAATAGTGGATAAGGCCGAACCGGTCGATCAAAAATAATACCAGCACCTCGTTGGGAAGTTGATCTATCTGTCACACACCAGACCAGACATTGCATATGTAGTGAGTGTTGTTAGTCAGTTCATGAAAAATCCTCAAAGGGATCATTGGGAAGCGGCGATAAGGATTGTTCGATACTTGAAAGGAACTACAGATACAGGGTGATATTTAGAAATAATGGACATCTGATGATGGAAGCATACATTGATGCTGACTGGGCTGGAAATCCTGTAGACCGCAGGTCAACATCAGGGTATTTTACACTCATTGGTGGGAATCTGGTTACATGGAAAAGCAAAAAACAGATGGTAGTGGCATTATCATGTGCTAAAACAGAGTTCCGGGGTATAGCAAGAGGCTTGACTGAAGTATTGTGATTAAGGAAATTGATGACAGAATTGGACTTTCCTCCTGAACGAGCATGCCCCTTGAGATGTGATAATCGGGCTGCTATTCAGATCTCTGAAAATTCGGTGCTCCATGACAGGACGAAACATGTTGAAATATACAGACACTTTATAAAAGAGAAGCTGGAAGATGGGACAATCACACTTCCCTATGTGCGTTCAGACGATCAGTTAACTGATATTTTGATGAAGGCAGTTGCTGGACGATCATTTCATGAAGCATTTAGCAAGTTGGGTGTTGAACCCTCCACCATCCAACTTAAAGGGGAGTGTTGGAAAGGAAAGATTTAGGGGATATGGAGATACCCTGATTTTTCGGGATTACCTTAATCCCGGGAGTTACCTTATTGATGTAAAAGTCTGTCTATATAATGATGTAAAGAATAGTGGAAAAACCAAGAAGAAAAAGGAGAGATCCAAGATCCTCCTGTGGAGTAGGAATTCAATCCGAATCACGTAAAAATCTCATGTCTCCTAAATCACTACTAATCAAATCATCAAACAATCAAATATCGATATTGAAATCACCGTGAGAGATACCTCATTTTGTTAGAATATCCGCATTTTGATTGTATTCTCGTGGGATGAATTGGAGCTCAACAAATTGACGGAGTCTTCGAGCTCTGTTGATCCTCCTTAGCAATTCCTGATTAGGTAAGCCATTGCCTTCACCATTTAGAAGGTTAACAGCGGAAAATTTAATACTTTACCCTGTCAGAATTCTCTTTTTGCGGAAATACCTTGCCGCACAGTAGACTACTGCACGGTAGGGCCCGCGCAGTAGACAACTGCGCGGTTCTTAACCCGCGCAGTTGTCTCCTGCACAAATGTAAATTGGTCTGCCGCACACACATAAAACACACACTTACACCACATTTCACACACTAACATTGAAAACAACTGGGTGGTGATCGTAGATGTGAGTCAGTGACGATTCCTGAGTCTCAGGGGATTCTCCGCCGGCGAAGAAATCCTCCAGTTTCGACTGCGGGTGCATGTAGCCGGTGAAAACAGAGGCGCCGTCGTGGAGTTCCAGTGAATGATTCTCTGCTGCTGCGTACATGTCTTGAGAAATGGTGTGAAGAATCAGACTGCAACATCTCATTCTGTGAGGAGGTAGAAGAAGAAGAAGGGTTGTTAAGCATTTCCATAGAAGACAGTGAGAACGAGAGCCATTTGCTATTATCCGGAGCCATTTGCTATTATTCGGAGCCATTTGCTGTTATCCGGCGCCATTTCAGAGAGCTTTTTCTCTGTAAATTCGTCACAGGCCTGAAAAAAAAACGCTTCGCAACAAAAAAACACCAAACGCCATTACATTACACCAATAACATATTCACCCAATAGAAAAAGGAAACCAGAAAAATAACATTCGAACATATCTGACACGAAATTCATTTGTTCGTCTTCTTCGACCCCGAAAAATAAACAGGAGAGTAGAGGAAGAAAGAGAAATTGTTTTGAATGTTAGTGCGTGAAATGTGGTGTAAGTGTGTGTCACACCAATTTACATTTGCGCAGGTAGACAACTGCGCGGGACCCGTGCAGTTATCTCCTGCGCGGGCCCTACCGCACAGTAGCCTACTGCGCGGCATGACATTTCCATAAAAAGAAAATACTAACAGGATAAAATATTAAATTTTCCGATTAACAGCAGGTAGACTTACAGAACACTGTGTGTAACACTTATAATGCAAAGGTGAGTGCTGAGACGTAGGCCATGGAGAATGGCCCTCAATAATTGCATAGATTATGACCGAAAAAAAAATGGTCGGGAAAATAATTTAATTATATAAAAGGTTTTTTTTTACCAATTACTAAAATAAGTCATACTTATTTTTACTTTTAGAAATTCCACTTCAGGCCATGGTTCTTCGAAGCCTCGTGTCCCAGCTTAGGCGGTGTTTGATACATTTATTTTCGTAACGGTGATTGATAAAGAAAGGTTGCTAAACCAGACCAAATCCTCAATCAAATTGTATCACAAACCTAATTCTCCAACAAGGAATCTGCAGAGAACAATGGAGCCACTGATGGAGGATGAAGAATACAACTGGAAAGAAGTCGTTTTGCCGTCGTTTATTCCGATTGTGGCGGAACCGGAGCTCGAGAGGGAAACCGGCGAGAGGAGGAGGGGGAGAGATATAATCATCGCCGTCGATCACGGACCAAATAGTAAGCACGCATTTGATTGGGCCGTCACACATCTGTGCCGACTCGCGGATACCATACACCTCATCCACGCCGTTTCAAGTATGAAAAAATGGCCGCGCGCCCTCCAACTGTTTGTTGTTTTCCTTCTTCATAATTTTTTTTTTCAGATTTAGTGCTGTCTTACTCTGTGTGCATTGATTGCTACTAGGTTTGGGGAACGAGATTGTGTATGAGATGACTGAGCGCCTCATGGAGAAGCTCGCGCTAGAGGCATTCGAGGTTGCTATGGTGAGTTTAAGCAGTTCTGTTTGCTTCCCAATTGCAATATTTCAGTTGGAAAGAATTTCTCTTCAGGCAAACGTATGCTGTCATGATGTAAATAGATTCACCATCAATAATAGTTGATGAAATGATCTTGAGCATCAGGGAAACGATTTCAATGTCATCTGCTATGTTTTCTTTATAGTTTCAAACATCTTAAATCTTATTTGTGTTTATTCCAATACCAAAAGCCAAAATTGAAAGAAACTCAAGAGTCATTCATAATGGATCCATTTAAATTGTTACTGTGCAAGTTAAGTCATACTGATATCTGAAAGTGTGTATCATCTTAGTCAAGGACAAAGGCTAGGATCGTGGAAGGTGATGCTGGGAAGGCGATATGCAAGGAAGCGGAGAGGTTGAAGCCGGTTGCGGTGGTAATGGGCACCAGGGGACGAAGCTTGATCCAAAGGTCTCTCTTTTTAACAATGCTTTATTGCTTAGTACCAAGCATGTGTGTCTTGTCTGTGAGGGTATGTGAAATGTGATCACAAAGGCCATGAATTCGGCTTATGTTTCCATGTTCCTACTTGTTGCAGTGTACTCCATGGTAGTGTAAGTGAATATTGCTTCCACAACTGCAAAATTGCTCCAATAGTCATTGTTCCGGGTAAAGGTATTGTATTTTTTCCACCATCACATTGCAGGAGTTCTCAGTTTCTACCTCTTAACTCTCCTCTTGCTATCTATTTGGTTTTGTCACAGAAGCAGGGGAAGAATCCGTGTTGTGAACAAATAGCAGAAAACCATAGATCTTGAGAACCTGCAGCATTGTTCTTGTTGGCAAATCTTTTCTGTTCGTCTTCTGTGTATTGAGTGAAAGTGAAACATTGAGTTTTTTTTTATAGGTAAGTGTTTTATTTATTAGAAAATTATGTACAATATCGCATTTTCGGGGATTTCCGCACGTCCAACAACTTCAGTAGTGTCTAATTTTCTATATTGTAATTTTCTTGATCCCTCCATCCAGTTACAATTTAAGAAAAAACACAGAAATTGGTGTGCATTCATTCATTGCAGCAGGCCTAAGACAGAAAGTTGCAAAGGTCCATACAGAATAACAAACCCGGGCCTGGCTGCAAGCATGATGAGGCTGTCGCAAGCCCGGATCAATTAATTGCAGAAAAAAATTTAATCCCCATGATTCGAGAAACTCAAAGATGGTGTATCTTCGCTTTAAAGTTGAGCCTAATTGCCAACGCGGTCATGTCTCCCGCTGGAGCCCATCTCTTGTTTCTTTCCGGCCCACCATGGTCATGGCCCAACTGCAGTCACGGCCTGGATCCATTACCCAACCCAAACCCGTGATCTCCCCGCAACACAAACCCCAGGGCCACTTATGGCCTAGATACGTGATCCATCTTTGCCCATTGATAGTCCCTGGTCCAGCCCAATGCTCCCTGTGGCCCACCCCGCATCCCTTTGCCACGAACCATGGGCGGAGGCACTCTAGGGCGGGCCTGGACTCTAGCCCGGGCCAGATTTTCTCAGTCTCCCAAATTTTTTTTGAAATACATTAGAGCCCAGCTCAATTTATAAAAAAATAATTAAAAAATATTTGGACCCTTTTTAGCCCGGGTCCAATTCCCGGGCTAATTTCGCCATTGCCACGAACCAAGGGTGGGCCTACCCTTGTGTGAGCCCAGATTTCAGCCTGGGTTCATTTTAGCCCAGTCCAACGGTAGTCCAAGGTAAGAAATTGCTTGCTACTTTACAAAAATTTCAGTCCAGGGTAAAATAAATTATTGGGTCCACCATTGCCACGACAAATTAGAAAAATAAATAGTGTTTCCATGTGTCGCGCCAATGATATTCAGATTTTGTGTTGCATTGGATGTCTAAATTTTTTGTCGATTTACTTTGATATGAGAAAACGACGATGATTTCATCATTTTGGACGATGATATAATTCCGTGAGAATGAATTATGTCACCATGATTTCTTTCGCTTTTGCTACTCCATTATTTTAACTTGTTCTTTTTTTAGGTATGTAAATAGATGAATACTCTCACTCTTTAGTATTTAAAACTGTACACTATCGACTAATATAAAGGACATACACTCAGTGTAAAGGCTTCACTAGATTAAATCTGGGTAAACATTCTTTCTGGAATTTGAACGCTAAACCTATTAATTAAGAGTTTACATAATTAACAACAGATTAAAATATCTTAATTTATTTTAACTTGTTCTAGTTTGCCTATAAAAAAACTCGTTCTAATTTTAGAGTCAAATTCTACTCTAATGTTGACTTAAATAAAAATTCAAAAATTCAGGAAAAAAATGTTTTGGCTTAATCGTCCGGACATTCTTTCCACTCACATCAGGCAAGCATCTGCGAAATTGCACTTGTTGGTTTGTATGTCCTCTTGTTCTTTGTAACCATATTCCAAACACATCAATCTAATAGCTGTAGAGATGAATGAGACACTTCAACAAGAAACACTTTTATTTGTAGGATGATTAATAAAAACGATAAAGTTAGGGTTACGGAAATATTCCTAACCGAAATTCAGTAATTCGGCTTTTTCGGCAACTTCCTCAAAAAAAAATATTTGTCACTATTTTTGGAATCCATCATTCATATGTGAAATAATGAAAGGCTAGAAAATTTTAGATGAATTTTTCTTGTTACCTATTTTCTCGAATTTTCTCCAATGATCTTGAGCTAATCATAATCTTTCAATAAATCATTCCCCCAGCAAATGATGCATACATGAAAATGAAATATGTACCAAACTTAGACCGATTTTAACAATCTTCAAGAATCAATATATTCCATCCAATCTCTTCCTCACATTTCCATCTTTACATTTCCTGCAAAAATTGATGCTCTTCCTTGTTGCCAATCCATGGCGACGAGATTTTGTAATTCATCCTCCCAATTCAGCTGTTCAATTTGCTGCATATCAACATCTTGTTCAGCATACGAACATTTAGATAGTGAAAAAGGTATCTAATAGATAACTTTCAATACTCACATTCAAAGTAGATGAATCGAAAAAGTTATCCGGGACTGTGACTGGAGGTGTGCTCATGATCCGGCAAATGGCTGTTCCGGTAGCATTCGTGTTCGTACCGAGAACCAATCCGGGAATTCCATGGTCCGGTAATGGATCCATTCCAGATGATGCTCCAATGGCTGGAAAGGTGGATGTGCAAGGAGAATAAATCTACAAAAAAGGAAGATATTTATCATCAGGCTTCTATTAGCCTCTCCGTATTTTTTTCACATGCCGAACATATGGTGCCGAATAAATGCTTATGGTGCCGATCCGGGTCGCGGGTTATGACCCGCACTTAAGTGAATTGATCTCAGCCGTCGGATATGTTATCCGACGGCTGAAAACAGTTTTCGGCATCATAGGTTCGGCGTGTGAAAAAAATTCTAGCCTCTCATGATTTACTCAATTGAAAGATTATGATCTACCATGCTTCTGTATAAAGGTATGAATACATATTAGTACAAAAATCAGGTTTATATACCCCTTTAGATAGATAGTTGTCCATGTCGAATTCGAGCTGCGGATTCAGTGTTGATAGTTTCATAGATAAGAACTGCCCATGGTAATAAACTTTGTTAATGTTCTAGCCATGAAATTTATCTGAATCTGAGTGTTTGCTACAAGTCTTAATCTTTATACCTCCACTTGTTTTTGAAGTGATTGCACATAGTTGATAATTTCATCCAACATTCCAGCTTTACCAGTTATCTTGTTGCAACCAGGGACCAAGTCCTGCAAATATTTCATTCTTTCACTAATCTTCTCCCTTCTAACCTGAAAAATGTAATTAGAATAAGAATCTTATTAATTAGAATAAGAATGAGTCTAGGTTTAACGGAATTATTTGTCCATAAAAAATATTGAAATTTGTTCGGTCACTTTTGATCGCCAAAAACAAAATATATGACTTGTTCGGGAACATCATCTCGAACATCATCTCAAAACAATATTCCATTAGGTCATAGATTTTCAGCATACCAAAGTGACAATTTAAGTTTCAGGTTAAGAAACAATTGGAGGTTCACTATTTGAAAAGTAGTTTTTAAATACTACTACATAAAAATGTTAGAAATAATTAATTTATTAAATAAAAAGTTTCCAAATTTTGTAAACATTTAAAACAAGATAATTTTAAATTACTCCATTATTTAAGAAGTATGGGGGGAAAATGAAGCTAATTGGGAAATTAGTGAAATCGAAATTGACTTATATAAATAATAATAAATGAAATTATAACATTGGTGGTTATAATCAAAGTTATAATTATATAGAGTTAAATATTAAAATAACATTTTGTTAAAGAAAATATTATCCACAACGACTCCTTGATTTTTTCTTACTCTCTCTGCCAAGCTGTGGCTGTCCGTCGCCTGTCCCCTTCGGGCCCGAACATGAATGTAATCAAGCTTCGTACCATCGGAGGCCTTGCCGTTACTTTTCTTTCCGGCGGCGGCGCTTCCGGCGGCACTGGTGGTGGTGCTCTTGCAGTTACTGGTTGGGTCCGTCACTCGTGACTCGTCTTCTTCGCACCCTTTCATCTTTTTCTCCTGAATCAAAAAACATTTCCCACAATTATTACAAACAAACAGAAAAAGAAAAAGAAATCTCAGAAGATAAGATCATCACGAGCTGCCACCTTCTGATGATCTGCCTTTCTCTTCCTCTGGGTTTCTCTTCCGCCGCAGCCGTCGGCGGAATTTCCCCCGCGCGCCGCCGCACCGGGCGCACAGCTGGCGGTCCTCTGTACTGGTGGGTAGCCGAATTCCTCGTTCCACCGGTTGTCCAAAAGTGCGTACCCTCCCAAAACGCCGTCGTCCCCTTCCATCGCTTGCTGTTCTTCCTGAAACTTAATCCGCGACCGCTGCCTCTCCAGTACGGTGATATGATGATGATTACCGTCGTAATTACTCAGGGAAGCGCTCTTCATGATCAACGAAATGTGCTCCGACGAGTGAGAAAGAGATTCTGTCCTGAGGACTGTAGAAGACAGAAGAGAGAGAGAAACAGAGCCGAAGTAGTTGAATTAAAACGATATCCTTTTAATCCTTTTAAGAGTAAACAGCAAGAGACGTTGCGGGCAATCTATATAGAGTTGTTACTTTCAGATTGCCGGAGAATCTGACAGAGAGATGCCCGGGATCTGACACATCTCGCCGGAATAAATAAGGGGAGGAACGGGAGAGATTGGGTGGAATGTATTAACACGGAGGAGCATGGAATGTGGGCCCCATGGGTGTGACGGTCCACGTGGGAGTGTCGATTAAATTTATTTAATTATTTTTTAATTTGTCTTACATTTTTTCGTGCCCACCTGTACAGCAGCGACGGCACTGGGTTGACAGTAGATTTAGGGAGATGTTAGGTGTACCGAAAATTTTTGTACAAAATTTCGGTACACACCTATTTTGGTAAGTTTTCGGCCACCGAAATAAAAAAATAAGACCGGTTCTGGAATCCTCGCGTCGAAATGATGCCGGAACTGGTCATGGGTTTCGGTTTCGGCGGCTTCGCCGCCGAAAAAATTAAAACCCTAATAAATAAGCATTTTAAGAGCAACAAACTTAACTCTAGCCTTAAACGGTGTGTTACGAGGGCTAAAATAAAAGTTTAG
>JAOYMZ010013862.1:0-20254 GCA_025802335.1 Pinguicula primuliflora
GGCTAAATACTATAAATTCTACACTTTATAAGTCTTAAACTCTAAAAATGTTACTATATTAATTTTTTTAAAATTAATATTACGGCGACTTCGATGCCGAAAAATCCAAAACCTTATCCTATAAATCCAAAAAATTAAATATTATGAACCCTAAAATATATAAATGCTAAGTTTTCTAAACCCATTCTCTAAAAATATTATTAATATTTTTTGTGTTAAATTTATTTAATATTATATTTGAAAACATTTAAAAACAATTAATTCTAAAAACCAAAACGGCGCCGCATGCTTTGTCGAGGAAGGATTTGGGGGGCATACGGTGCCCCCCAAACTGCACACTATACGGTGACATTAAACGTCGTATAGTGTTTTTTTTTCGTTAGATTTTCTACCGTTTGCACTATCCATTCTATTTTTGTTTTTTGTTTTGTTTTTTCGTCAGTTTATAAAATTGAATTTAAGTTTTAAATTAAAACATATTGATTTAAAGTTTTAGATTTTCACCGTTCTAATATTAATTCCGAAAAATATAGATTTAGCCTTTGGATTTATAGGATAGGATTTTAGATTTTTACGGCGGCGAAGCTATCGTAATATTAATTTCGAAAATATAACATTTAGCCCTTAGATTTATAGGATAGGATTTTAGATTTGAAGAATGCTACGTGTACATAATTTTTTTGTACATAATTAACTACACGTAACAAAACGACGTCGTTTTGTTAAAAACACACACACTTTTTTTAACAAAACAACATCGTTTTATACGGTGTACTTAATTATGTACAAAAAAATTAAGTACACCTAACATTTTACTTTTGATTTTTACGGGGGTTTCAGTGCCTCGGCCCAACTTACAGATTTCTTCTCTCACCGCACCTACTTCTCCCAAGTTCATGGAACTCTCCCACCTTCTTCTCTCCATTAATTCCCCATCGATTTTGTGTGGCCGTTTCTCCCCCATCGATTCCCCCTGCCCTGTCTCTTTCCACTCAACTCTTCGTCAATTGGATTCTTGGTTGCTGTCTCATCGTGCTTGATTCCGTAGCGGATTGCTTCCTTTCTACCAGTTTAGAAAGCTCTAATGAATTCCCAGGTCCTCCTTCTCTTCTGTATTTGTGCTGAGTACGGAGGAGTTGGGGACGTTCATTCAATTCGTTAATTATCAAATCAAGTTTTCGGAGCGGAGCCTGCACTCTCTGGGTGATTGTAATGGCGTGTGCATCTTCTTCTCTGCAAATGCTTCTTCATAACTTTTCTGTCCTCTTCTAAGCTTTTCATTTGACTTTTCCTTACAGTGGCGCAGTGAAGAAGCCGGTGGTCATCATCTTCTTTGTCTCCCGGATGGTTCTTCTCGGCATCAGGGAGGTATGCGCTCTATACTTTAAATACAACAGATTCTAGGTTCAAATGATCCGTATATGTATTTGGTGTTTGAGTATGTGTTAGCTACTGAAAACAGATGAAAATTTGGGGAGGAAGTTGTTGAAGTGTTTGTCCCACAACGATTGGGAAACACTTATTGGACTAGTTTAAATAGGGATTGTGGGAGAATCTATCACCTTGATATCATGGTTGTAATGATGACACCCACATTCTTAATATTTACCCGCACGTGCACCCATACACGAGATCTATATTTACGAGCTCGATTTACTCCAATGCTCGGTGACCCGATTATGGGACGGATGGCCCGCAACCTGTACTTATGGGCTGGGTCAGATTTTTAGTTGGTATCGGAGTCCAGGTTGAGGCCCGAATGTTTCCACTGCGCTTATACAGTGTGCGTGTTCAAGTCCGACTTGAGGGAGAGTGTTGAAGTGTTTGTTCCACACCGATTGGGAAACACTTCTTGGACTAGTTTAAATATGAATTATGGGGAGAATCTATCACCTTGATATCATGGTTTTAATGATGACACCCACATTCCTAATATTTACTCCCACATGCACCCATACACGAGATCCGTATTTACGAGTTCGATTTACTCCAAGGCCCAGTGACTCGATTATGGGCCGGGTGGGCCGCGTCCCATACTTATGGGCCGGGTCAAATTTCTAGTGAAGTTACAGACGAAATGGGAGATGTGGAAGAAAGTTCGAGAGGGAGAGACAAGAACGAGGGAAACATATTTTTAGACAATTTCCAAATCTGTCCATTACAATATTGGCCATACAATTTATTACACTCCATCCGTTCCAAACTGAAACTCAAACACACGACTTTAAAAACAACATTACAACTCTTACATACAATAAAAATCACAAGTTTGAGTCTATCTTTACCTCCACTACATGATTCTGTGTTCTCCGGTGGGATGGTCTTGATCTTCAGTTCCTTATTCCCCATCCTGGTATCTCCTCTCTCTGTTCCCCATCCGGATTCATGACACTAATTCCCCCTTTTTCAAATCCTTGTCCCCAAGGATTGAATTTAGGGTAATTTGCCCTAATCCAATCTTCATCTTCCCAGGTAGCTTGGTTAGAATTTGAGCCATCCCAGGTCACCAACACTTGATTCCGAGGGCTGCTGTTCCCAGGAATGATACAGCTATCCAAAATACCTTGCGGATATATAACAAACTCACCATCTTTCCCAGCTTCTGGAAGACGATCTGCATATTTACTCTGGCTCTTGAGCTACTCCTTTAATAGAGATACATGGAAGACTGGATGAATTTTGGAACCTGGTGGCAAATCCAGTCGATAGGCTACTGTCCCGATCTTTTCCTTAACCGTATAAGGACCATAAAAATGAGGTGACAATTTCATATACCTCCTGAATTGCACTAAATTTTGTCTGTAAGGATGTAGCTTAAGATATACCTTATCACCAACTTGATATTGTCGCTCAGTCCTCTTTTTATCAGCATTAATTTTCATCCTTTCTCTTTCTTAATTCAGGTTCTGCTTCAAGAGTTGCTGCACTTGTAATCTTTTCTCCTAAAATCTTTCACCGTAGCCTCCTGGGTAGGATCACCAATTGGCAGTGGAATGTGGTGTGGATCTTAGCCATATAATGCCAAAAAAGGAGTCATTCCAGCACTAGAGTGATATGAAGTATTATACCAAAATTCAGTTAAAGAAAGCCACCTGCTCCAAGAATGTGGTTTATCAGAATACATGCACCTGAGGTATGTTTCCAAACATTGATGAACTCTTTCCGTTTGCCCATCTGTTTGTGGATGATAAGCGGAACTCATTGCCAGCTTCACCCCTGATAATCTCATTAGCTCTCCCCACAGATGATTGGTAAAAACCTTGTCCCTATCTGAAATAATTTCAGCTGGTAGACCGCGCAGCTTATAAACGTTGTCTATAAAAAGTTTAGCCATAGTTTCAGCATTGTAAGGATGAGATAATGACATAAAGTGAGCATATTTTGTGAACCTGTCTATTACCACGAAAATAACAGATTTCTCATCTGATTTTGGCAGCCCTTCTATAAAATCCATGCCAATACTATTCCACAGATGAGGTGGAATTTCCAATGTTTGCAAAAGTCCAGCTTGTGCTGAAGAATTAGGTTTACTGCTCCGGCAGGTATGACACTATTTTACCCAATCCTCAACATCCCTTTTTAAATTTGGCTAGTAGAAGTAAGGTTTAATCTTAGCATAAGTAGCTTGTATTCAAGAATACCCACCCATACTTGAGTCATGGAAAACAGACAAAAGTTTAGCCCTCAGTTCATCCTCCTTACCAATACAAATCCTTCTGCCTTTCCTCAAGAATCCATTTTGTAACTGGTACTCAGGATAGCTACTAGGATCTACTGCCTTGGCTTGCATAATCTTAGAAAGCGACTCATCCTTTTCATAACTCCGAATCACCTCATCAATCCAAGTAGGCTCAGTCACAGAAATATGGTTGCAAGTCTGTAGCATCTCAGATCCAAACCTTGATAGAGCATCAGCAGCCTTATTTTCTTTACCCTTACGATATTGCACAGAATAATTGTAGCCCAACAATTTTGTTGCCAACTTTTATTGTAAGAGAGTGGTCAATCTATGCTCTAACAGGTATTTTAAAGCTTGTTGATCCGTTTTAATAACAAATTTAGCTCCCAACAAGTAGCTGCTCCACCTTTTTACTGCCAATACAACAACCAAGAGTTCTTTTTTGTATATAGAAAGATTCTGCTGCTTCTGCCCCAGGGACTTGCTGAAGTAAGCTATGGGCCTGCCACTTTGAGATAACACAGCTCCAACTCCCTTCTCACTAGCATCTGTTTCCACAACAAACTCCTGCTGAAAATTAGGTAAGGCTAGAACTGGAGCCTGGCACATAGCTCCTTTTAATTCCACAAAAGCCTGCTCCGCCTCCTTATTCCACACAAAACTATTTTTCTTCAGCAACTGGGTGAGTGGTCTGCTTATAGTTCCATAATTTCGAATAAACTTCCTGTAGTATCCAGACAACCCCAGAAATCCTCTCAATGATTTTAAGTTGGCCGGACGTGGCCAGTCCATGATAGCTTTAATTTTAGAATCCTCTGTGGCAACCCCATTTCCAGATATTACATGACCGAGATACTCAATGGTACTTTTTCCAAAGGAACACTTTGATGCTTTGACATACAACTTATTCTGCCTCATCACCTCCAAAATAGTTTTTAGGTGTGACAAGTGCTCCTCCAAACTCTTACTATACACTAATATGTCGTCAAAAAACACCAATACAAACCTCCTTATGTACCTTTCAAAAACTTGATTCATAAGACTCTGAAAAGTAGATGGTGCATTACACAAACCGAAAGGCATAACCATAAACTCAAACTGCCCATGATGAGTAATGAAACTGATTTTATAGATGTCTGACTCCACCATCCGAATTTGGAAGTAGCCAGATTTCAAATCCAATTTGCTAAAACAAACTTCCCCATGTAGTTCATCCAATAACTCAATAATGATAGGAATGGGAAATTTATTTTTGACAGTTAGCGAGTTGACATACCTGTAGTCCACACACATCCTCCAACCACCATCTTTTTTCTTTACTAAGACCACTGGTGAAGCATATGGGCTTTGGCTCCTCCTAATCAGTCCACTGCTCAGCAACTCCACAACAATTTTCTTGATCTCCTCTTTCTGATAATAGGGAGTCCGATAGGGAACTTACCTCCTAGGGACAACTCCTGGAATAAGAGTGATATTATGCTCCACCCCTCTCATTGGTGGTAGTCCCGCAGATTCCTAAAACACATCATCAAATTCAATTAGTAAGTTTTCAAGTGCAATTTTAAATTCTTCCCTTTCAGAACTCAGAATTGGTTTGGTGTCAGTAGCATCCTGCATTTCTTGAATGGAATAAATCTTCCCAATGGCAGCTGTAGAACCCCCCCCATTATAAGCTTAGTCATCTTCCTAGCTGATATCACCTTGAGTTCATCTCGATTTCTGATAGCTTAAATCTGCAAGGGATTACCATTGTAATGCAGTGTCACTACCGTATCACCATAACTATATAAAACAGGATCAAACTCTCTTAGCCACTCTCCACCAAGAATCAGATCATAACTTCCCAACAAAATAATCCTGGGACTGCATTGGAACTCCATGTCCTGCATTCTCCAAGTAAAATTCGGACATTTAGTGTTACTGATGCTCCTCAACCCATTAGCAACCTCAATAGCCATGGGTTTAACATACTCCAATGACAAATGCATCCTGTCAGCAAATTTCTGGTCTAGGAAACAATGCGAGGTGCCACCATCGATGAGTATATGTAGTGGCTCCCCTTTATAAGTCCCTTTCACTCTGTATGTATTCATTCCACAATTACCCGCAAGAGCATTCACAGATAAATTCCCTTCCTCTTCTTCAATTTCCACCACTGGATCCTCCTCAACCTCTTCACTAAACACTCCTTCAACAGCCTCAAAAGGAACCTCAGCTTCGGCCTGGATAGAATAAACTTTAGTGTTACATTTATGACTTGGAGCAAAAGGTCCACCGCACTTAAAACACAGTTTTTTGTCAATTCGATCCTTCACTTCTGCATCAGTCAATAGCTTTTTCTTAACTGTGGATTCAGAGCTTTAGGTTTAGGGATTGGTTGGCCACCAGAGAACCCTCGAATACCCTGCTTAGGACCCAATTTAAGTAATGCCCCAGTAGTGATTTTACTAATCAAAGAGTTGACAGTAAACTCTTGCTGCTTCGCAATGTTGATAGCAGCTCTCAATGTCCTTGGTTCCCGGGATTGCACTGCTGAACGTAATTCTGATTGCAAACTTCCCACAAATTTCTCTAGGCAGAAATTCTCTTTGAATTCTGGGTAAGAAAACATCACCGAGGAGGATAGGGAATCAAATCTTGTTAGAAGTTCCTCCAACATCTCTTGACTCCCCTGCTTCAAGCACATGAAAGCATCCAGTATATTACTAGCATTGCTTAACTCAAATCTATTAATCAAGGCCTCAACAAAATCTTTCCAATCAGTGGGTCTGCAGTACTTTAAACTCCTAAACCAGATATCAGCATCTCCCTCCAAATATACCCGAATGAACGCCAACCTTTCATGATACTTGATTCCAGTGTAGATAGTAAAATACTCTTCACATATTTCAATCCATGAACGAGAGTTCTTACCACTGAATCGAGGTAACTCAGCATAGGGCATCTTACCTCTCCTCCTTCTAGCAGAGTCCTCATAACCATAGTCTTCTTCATACCACTCTTCATTATCATCACGAGCTCGATCCTGCTGCTCCTTGGGGCCCGTAACCTTGACAGGTTTACCGGGTGGCTCTCCCAGGATAGAGGGTGGGGACGAAATCTATTTCTGCATCCATTCTACCACAATATTCAGTTCAGATTGTGTGTGCATCTGAGCAACTTGGAGCGCAGCAAGATTATCAGTAACCTGTGCCAATTGACTCTTAATTTCTTCAACTGATCCTTCAAAATTCCTGGAACTTCCTGCAGGGTTGATTTCAGCCTCGGATGACGTCTCAACCGGAGGCTGGTTGCTAGTTTTTCCAGCTAGGGGTGTCTAACGGGCCGATCGGTACCGGTCCGACCCAGGACTGGTACCAGTACCGGCCCATTAATGGTACCTAATTTTGGTACCGGTACCGGTACCGGACCGAACCGAACCGGTACTTATCGGTACTGGTACCCTTGGTCCAGTCCGGACAGGTACCGGTACCGGTACCATTCTATTTCGGCATCGGTACCGGTCCTGTACCGAATACATTTTTTTTTAAAACTTTAAAAAATATTTTTTAGTTGAAAAAAATTAAAAATAAAATAAAATTTTATTTTATTAATTAATTTTATTGGTACCAGTACCCGTGTTTGGTACCGGTTACTGACCGGTACCAGTGGTCTGTTTACCAGTGGCCACAGAACCCGCTTGAGCTGGCTTAGATGGAGGGTCACCCATGGATCTAGCCTTTTGACTCCTTGTTCGAGGTATGGTGTATGTTGAAGGTGGATCTGGTAAACACCACTGTTGCCTATTGAAAACAGATGAAAATTTGGGGAGGAAGTTAGAAATGGGAAATGTGGAAGAAAGTTCGAGAGGGAGAGACAAGAACAGGGGAAAGACATTTTTAGAAAATTTCCAAATCTGTCCATTACAATATTGGCCATACAATTTATTACACTTCAACCGTTCCAAACTCAAACTCAAACTCAAACTCAAACACGCGACTTTAAAAACCCCATTACAACTCTTGCCTACAATAAAAATCACAAGTTTGAGTCTTATCTTTCCCTCCACTACATGATTCTGTGTTCTCCGGCGGGATGCTCTTGATCTTCGGTTCCTTCTTCCCCATCCAAGTATCTCCTCTCTCTGTTCCCCATCCGGATCCATGACAGTATGCAACAAGCTTAAACCTTTTCAAATACTGACCCTCATGTATTTGCAGTGCTTTCGAAATGGTGGTTCCTCAACTCATATCTGTTCTTGATTTTCCGTCAACACTTACGTCTTTGATTGCTCAAGATGCAGAAGTCCCAACTCTTGCGTGGAGTAATGCTCATTTACGGCTAGTTTCTTTCTTTTCTGTTTATTCTTAATTCTATAATGGCGTTGGATAATTTAGCAAATTTCTTGATATACACTATTTTACCTGCTTTTCAGTTGAAGAAGGTACAGGCTGAGCAATTCATTTGGTTGCGTTTTTCGTTTAGTTAGTAAGGTGAAATGGATGTCTTACTTCTGATGACGCCAAGTTGCCAGTTCTTCTGATTTCATGTTTTTTTAATATCAACTTTTAAAAAAACACCTAACCTTATCTTGATCTGATGATTTGTTGGTTGCCTGCATTGTCCGTGTGTATTTGAAGTTGAAGAAGGTTGTGTGGAATGACAACCTGGTGGGTAAGGAAATATTGCTATTATAATAAGATGTGAGTCCCATATCTAGAAAATCACGTTTACTATGTTCTTTTGTTAATGTCTGAATATTATCGTTTTTTATGACTCCTCTATTTCATTCACTTCTTATCAGCAGCTCCACCAAAAAATAGCCCAAATTTCCCTTCTTGCAGTGCAATTCGGCGGTGTTACAACTCCAAGATCGCATCAGGTTTGGTTTGGGATATACTTTTATTCAATGTTTCAGAATTTTTCAGTGCTTTCTTCGGATTATCTGCATCTGCGGCTGGAGTTTTCACAGTAATTATCTCTGCCTTATTTCGGTAAATTGCAGATATCGGCAAGAGATTTAGTTTTTACACAGTAACTACTGCTGAAACTTTTGGCGGTTTGCTGAGTTTTCTCTTTGATTGTGTCTTCTTATTTAGTACATACTCGGCCTCATTGCATTTATATGTGCAGGATAGATATCTGCGCCGTTCGGTTACTCAGTAAATAATAATATTGTTTCCTGTTGTTCTTATCATTTTTCAGTTGAATACCTATTCCATAATTGTTGTTCAGTAATTTCTCCTATTTCATCAAGTTTCTGCATCCAGTAATTGGTGTTTAATTTCTTGAAATACTTAGGCACCGATCAGCTTGGTTTAATCTCTTGATGATATTCAGTCTCCCCATTTCTTTACTTCCTGAGATTAAGCACATATTTAGGTATGTCAAACTTTACTACAAAGTCCATGGTTGGCTTAGTTTTAGTAGTAGACGTTCACAGAATCTTCAATTATTTTGGTGCAAAGGCAAAAGTTGTATGTGAGTGTTCTACTTTTGGTTTATCTTATTCCTATGTTATTTCCCATTGTGCTTCCAATTCCAAGTGCATTTTTTTGACATAAGCAAAATGATTGTTTGTTATAATGTTCTAATTTGGTCAGAGGTGTTGAAATTTGTGTATACACTCATAGTCTGCATTTGCTCTTACCATACTTCGTGAATTCCAATGAATAGAGAATTTTTTAGCAGGTCAATACATGATTCATAAACAAATGCTAAACCCAGAAAGAGATGCTAAAAGTGGGGCATTTAAATATAACTAAATGGCAAGTTACCTTTGTTTCACAGGCGGAAGGTATTCATATGAAACCACGGCAATATTTTAGTTAGTGAAATGTTAAGTATACTTAATTTCTTATACATGATTAAGTACAATGCATAAAATTATGTCGTTAAGTACTATGCTGTTTTTGTATCGAAAATTTAATTTAGTTCATCAGCAATTTTATCTCTCCTGTTCATATTTGGTACTATAACTTTCATATACTGGAAATGATGCCATCCCTAGAGGTCAAATTGTTCTTACTGCCTTTCAAACGGCGTCATGCAAATGTCTCCACAGGGGTCTCGATTTCAGTTAGCAGGTACACTGCCTTTTTTATTTCATGGTGGTGCATCATTTTAATTTCAATTCATAAGCTTCTTCCTGACTATTTGATTTTGCAAACTTGCCTTACTAACACTTGGGTTGGAGTTTGTGAAGAAAAGGGCAAAAGATGAACAGGTAAATTCATCCTTAAATCCATTTTCATAGTTCTGACAGTTCTGGTCCATCTGGTAACTTCATCCTTAAATCCATTAGCATATGTTGCCTCCTTACTATAAATATATTATTTATTCAAGTGATTTAGATTTTTTTTCCTGCCAATTCCGGTATTCTGCTATCTTTACATTGAGTTGGGTTTAAAAGTATTTTGGAATACTTTTATCTCCAATCATGCAAGCCATAGGTTTAGGAGAGAACATTGGGTTGCTTCTGAGGTAACACCACTGCATTCTAATCTGTACGTTGTTGGTAATATGCATGACAAGATGTTTACCAATACAGTTCCACCTTTTCAGATTGGATGGACTTACTCCCCTTTGGATTCTACCGATTGCAAAGAATAGCCTTATTTTTTGGCAATGAAACAGCTCTGAAGTATCTGGCCAAGTTGCGCTATGAACATTTCTGGCTGTTAGCGGTCGCTGCCATTGACTGAATATGAAGTCCAGTACCTATTCCAACAATGAAGCTATTGAGTACCATGGAAGAGTTCGAATGTCACCTTTGGAGACATAAAATAGATCGAATAGTCTAGGGGGGCTCTGGCTAACCTAGACACAAAATTATCTGAATGACTCTGCACAACGTGGACAAAGCGGTCATTGGCTGAATGGATCACATGACTTTTTTAATGTTCCTTGATTGAAATGATTCTCAATGGATGTTAGGTAAGTCAAGC
The DNA here is from genome assembly GCA_025802335.1 of Pinguicula primuliflora. Lineage (NCBI taxonomy): Eukaryota > Viridiplantae > Streptophyta > Magnoliopsida > Lamiales > Lentibulariaceae > Pinguicula > Pinguicula primuliflora. Next base: position 10,606 of record JAOYMZ010013862.1, read on the forward strand.
TTAGCTATAAATTAGTTTCTTGCATAGTTAGTGCCTAGTGGTTATGCAATGATCCTCAGTCGGATTTGCCCTATTGTGTTTGAATGTTTTTGGCTTCCATTTTGGGTTTATGCTTTATGATTACTTAAGCTTTGATTTAGTGAACACGTTGACCTTCACTCAGTACACAGCATTTTGATTTTTTTATAGGTAAGGTTTCTACTTTCTATTTTATATTGATGTAAAATGCCTCTTCTGCCCTAATTAGACAAAATCGGCAGCATTACAGGTTACAACAACGGTGATATTTCCCATTTTCCATCAGTTTATCTTCTTCACCTCCCTTGTTCAATGCGCCGGAATTCCCAAATCTGTCGTCATAAAACCCAGAACTCCGGGGCGCGGCACCAGTCAGCGAAGAATCTCAGGTAGGAGGTGGTTATGCACTTTCAGACACCACCACATTTGAAGTCGAATTTCATCAGTTACCTCTTCAATTGTTTTGCTCCTAGCTTCGAGCAATTTTGCATTTCTCACTTTCCAGATGTTCGAGGTTATTTGCTGAGAGCATTCCAGGTGGGCTTCTTCCATGGAGGAGCAGACAGATTCATATATTGCAGGAGATGTGATAGGGTGTCATTCGGCCATACCGAGCAAATCCACAGCCAGACATGTATCCTGCTCCAAATTTGATGTGAATGAGCACGTTAAGAACAGGTGACTCATTGTCTCCGGTTCTTGCCCGCATAACTGACAAATTATCGAGTTCACCTACACTCCTCTTCTTTGCAGATTATCCAGCGTTGGGAGACGACATTGAATCAATTTCCAATTGAAGCTTGCAATTTTCAGAGGTATTAACTTGTTTCAGAGGCCTTCATAAGCTTCCTTATGACTTCATAAGTTGTGCATTAGCTTCATGTAAAATTCCTTCGTTTGATATCTTGCTCTTGTTGTGTCTGTCCATTCCCAGCTGTCCTGAGCCTGGACTGGATTTGGCGCCTGTTGTAGAATGAGAGAGTTCCAAGAATTCAGCAATGGCAGCAGTTGAGCACGGTTGTGTCCAGGTCCACATCCAACTCCAGGTAACTCCATCAAAGAAACCTTGTTCAGCAATTTTACTATGCTTATCACCTGCGTAGGAATATATAGTAGGGAATTGGGCAGATAATGGCTGCTCAGTCAGCCATGGGTCTTGCTAGAACTCTGTGCTTGCTCCATCCCCAATTCCTTGTTTAAAAGCATCATAAAACCATGGCTTAGATGTCACTGATTTCTGAATATCTTGCCACCATACTGAACTAGCAGGATTCATTCTAACAGTTTCATTTCTCAGCTTTATTTTGCCATAGGTAGTATATTTACTACTAATTACATACTTATGAACGAATTTAATATTTTTTTAATGTATAGTGACTTTAGTTACGGATCATATACTAATATATTTAAGGTAATATCTAAACAAGGTCCCATTTTTTATGTTAGGTCATTCTAATGAAATACTTACCCAAAAAAAAGATCATTCTAATGAAAGGGTGACGGCACACATCCAAACTATTTTACAATATGGATTAGGGTTCGTGATTGAAGAATTTTCATTCAACTCATTTGAATTCTAATGCGGTAGGATATAGATAGATATAATTTTGATGAAATATGAGGGTGGAGACTATATTTAATATTAATTTGGATTTACTGACCGATTTTAGATATATATAAAATGATTAAATTTTTAATTTTTTTTTTATAAATTATACCCTGTTACCGACGTCAACTGGCCGTCGGTAATCGTAAACGACGGTAACGGTTACCGACCACGTACGATACCGGTAATGGTACCATTTTTTCCTTACCAACCGCCGCCCGGTCGGTTGGTATCCGTAATGGGTCGGTAAGTACATTTACCAATCGACTGACAAGCCTACTTATGGTGGCTAATAAAAGACCCTACTTTAAGTTTCGACTTTTCATTCATAAACTCCAAAAACAATATACTTCATATGAAGTCAAAAAACTATGTGCTTCAACATTTCTTAATGAAGTCCAAGAACTATGTGCTTGCAAACATTTCATCAATGGAGTCCAAGAACTATATGCTTACAAACCTTTTACTAGTTCAGTCCCTTATTATTGTGGGGCAGAAACATGAATCATCGAAAATAGAAGTCCTAAACGAAAATTGTAATCAGGAATCAAAACATGATCTTGTTGTTCGCTCTGTTCGATCAATACTTCACCCTTCCTCGGTGTTGTTTTGCCGGAATGTGAATTTTCTCTTGTCGGCAGTGGTAAGGTTGCAAGCATCAGTTTAGAAGATAGAGAGGCAGTCTAAATCAGAGAGAAAATTAGAGTTGAAATTTGACGGCTCTGATAAAGGTGCCTATACTATTATAAAACTGATGGAGTACTGACTAATGACTATATGATCTCACTGTGTAATCAAATACAATTAGACACGTTCAAAATTATGCAACCTTCAAAATTTGGGTCAAAATTTTGCATATACTAGACAAACGTATAGATCAATGGGAGTACATCTTCCGGGAGTTATAGTTTTCTAAAAAGTTCACGAACTCTATTCGACGGTTGTTCACGAACTCTAAACGAAAATAGAAAACACAAGAATCCAATCAAGAAATAGGAATCGAAAATAGAAACATGAATCATCCAACAGAAACAGGAATCATCGAAAATAGAAACCCTAAACGAAAATTGTAATCAGGAATCGAAATTGGATCTTGTTGTTCACTCTGTTCAATCAATACTTCTGCGTTCCTCGGTATTTGTTGCTTCGTCGGAATGTGAATTTTCTCTTGCCCGCAATAGTAAGATTGCAGGCATCAGTTTAAAAGATAGAGATGTAGTCTAAATCAGAGAGAAAATCCAACTGCTATGATAAAGGTGCCTATACAATTATAAAACTGACTATATGATCCAACTGTGTAATCAAATACATGTATATGACACCTTCAAAATTATGTAACATTCAAAATTTGGGTCAAAATTATGCAAAGTTGAAAATTTGGGTAAAAATTATGCATAAATTAGACACATGTATAGTTCTAGATCTATTGCCGAAATTTTTAAGATCATGATTCAATTTGGGTCATCAATGCAACGACTTATGAAATACTCTCAATTAAGATAATTTTAAAATAATGAGAAGTATGTTGAATACTTTATCTTATTGGAATCTGTATTAAGCTTTAGTTATTTGTTCTGCTTTATGGTTGCTTCACTTGCTCCGGTGAAACCAAGCTTTCAACGTAAACAATGAAATACTCTGGATAAGGTTGATGTTGCCTTAATACTTCAGTTATTTCATGGTAAGTAACAACCCTCCTGATGTTGGCCAATTTGATTTCACCATTTGGGAGCATATACAAACCCTCTAGAGGTGCTAAAAAATTAAACCACTGTGGAGTTGTCATATCCTAAGGAACAACAATCAAATGAGTCCATGACTCCTTCATGCCATACTCCCTTATAACTCATACATCAAAGCAAGCACACCTAATGTAAAGCACAACAGAAAAAAGTTTTCACAACAATCCCAAAGAGGAATCCGAGTCAACCTAATCCCACTCATCAACTTTTTCAATCGATTCATATGTCTCATTGCTAAGATCTGAAGATTCAATGCTCCATCCGATGGTGATTACAAGGTGGTTGGTATTTTGATTCAACAAACAAATAAGACAGTGGTAGTGGTTTATAGTGAGAGGACCAACTCATGGAGAACAATTGAGAGCTTTGAAGGTGGCATCGTTCCAATAGCTAATCATGTGGCCAAGCATGTGAATGGGAAACTTCACTATCAGACAAGGCCTAGAAGAGTTTACAACAGATGAAGCATTGAATCTTTAGATCTTTGCAATAAGATATATGGATGGGTTGAAAAAGCTGATGAGTGGGATAAGGTTGACTCGGATGCCTCTTTAGGATTGTTGGGAGAGCTCCTTTTTGTTGTGCTTTACATTAGGTGTTCTTGTTTTGATATATGGGTTATGAGCGAGCATGGCGTGAAGGAGTCGTAGACTCATTTAATTATTGTTCTGTACGATATGACAAATCAACAATGGTTTAATTTTTTATCACCTTTGGAGGGTTTGTATATGCTCTCAAATGGTGAAATCATATTGGCCAACATCAGGAGGGTTGTTACATATCATGAAATAGCCGAAGCATTAAGGCATCATCAACCTTATCGAGAGTATTTCATTATTTATGTTGAAAGCTTGGTTTCACCAGAGCAAGTGAAGCAATCATAAAGCAGAACAAATAACTAAAGCTTAATACAAATCCCAGTAAGATAAAGTATTCAGCATACTTCTTATTATTTTAAAATTATCTTAATTAAGAGTATTTCATAAATCGTTGCATTGACGACCCAAATTGAATCATGATCTTAAAAATTTCGGCAATAGATCTAGAACTATACGTGTCTAATTTATGCATAATTTTGACCCAAATTTTGAACGTTGCATAATTTTGAAGGTGTGTCATATAAATGTATTTGATTACGCAGTTGGATCATATAGTCAGTATTCCGTCAGTTTTATAATTGTATAGGCGCCTTTATCATAGCAGTTGGATTTTCTCTCTGATTTAGACTACATGTCCATCTTTTAAACTAGCGCATGTAATCTTACTACTGCGGGCAAGAGAAAATTCACATTCCGACGAAGTAACAAACACCGAGGAAGGCAGAAGTATTGATCGAATAGAGCGAACAACAAGATCCAGTTTCGATTCTTGGTTACAATTTTCGTTTAGGGTTTTTGTTTTCGATGATTCATTTTTCTGTTAAATGATTCTTGTTTCTATTTTCGATTCCTGTTTCTTGATTGGATTCTTGTTTCTTGATTGGATTCTTGTGTTTTCTATTTTCGTTTAGGGTCACCAAATGATTGCAACTGCACAACTGTCGAATAGAGTTCGCGAACTTTTTAGAGAACTATAACAACTCCCGGAAGATGTACTCACATTGATCTTTGCAAGGCTACTTGTGGAATACTCTTTGCTACTCAAATCTGTTTCAGAGCAATGGTGTCGCCTAATTTCTAGTTCGAGGTTTGTAAATACCCATCTGGAGAGATCATAGAATGCAGGTTTGTGTAATTGTCGAGTTTTGTTAGCTGTTTTTATACTCATTAGTCAACTTGTTCAGATACAGAGCTCTCCTGCACTCTCATACATGTCTGAGTCTTGCACCGTTGAAACTCTCAATGTTTTTCCTGATATAAAGAAAGCTTTGGAGGGTTCGGTTAATGGGCTAGTCCTTATTGTGGATAAAGTTGGAAAAAACAATCCGTTCTTATGGAATCCCGCTACAACGCTGTTTAGAAAATTGCTATATCATTCTGATTTGTTTGCAAATAGTATATTTTCTCATCATGAATTCCTATGGGGGTTTGGAATTAGTGAGCCTGCATAGGAATTTACGATGAGAAAACATACTATCTGCAAACAAATCAGAAGGATATGACAATTTTTTAAACAGCATTGTAGCGAGATTCCATAAGAACGAACTGATTGTTTTTTCAACATTATCCACAATAAGGACTAGCCAATTAACCGACCTCCGAGAGCAATAGAATGGCTCTTTATATCAGGAAAAACATTGAGTTTCAACAGTGTAAGACTCAGACATGTATGAGAGTGCAGGAGAGCTCTGTATCTCAACTCATACGACTATGAAAATAAAAACAGCTAACAAAATTCGACAATCATACAAACTTGCATTCTGTGATCTCTCTGGATGGGTCTTGACAAACCTCGAACTAGAAATTAGGCAACACCATGGCTCCGAAACAGATTTGAGTAGTCAAAGGTTCCACAGGTAGCCTTGCGACGATCAATGTGCGTACATCTTTCGGGAGTTGCTGTAGTTCTCAAAAAGTTTACGAAATCTATTCGACGACTATTCAGTTGCAATCATTTGGTGACCCCAAACGAAATTATTGGAATGCTCGAGCTGGAAATTGTTGCATAACAGAATAGCCGCACTTGATAACCTCAATGCCTGCTTAGTATAGAAAAAATATTGGTCACCACCTACCTCATGATTACTAAAATCATTTTCCAAACATCATCTCGTTTTTGACGGCATACTCCTTTTTGGACGGCGACGCGTGGTGAACATGCCCGAATCAAATCAACAAAAATAGATTCGTAGATCTGGGCAAGTACATCGATAAACAGAACATATTCGTAGATCTGACAAGTACACACGCCGGTGGCGACGATAGTGGCGTCTCTAAGTAGTGGACTTTTACCGGAAACACACAAAACATATTCGATTATTATCTGAAAAAAATTTAATTGAACAAAATTAATAAAAATTGGAATTTGGCTCCGATATCATTGTAAAATTGACTCTTAAATCTTAGAACAAATTTGATAATTAAATACGAATATAAAATCGTACATTTATAGTGGAAACGTGATGGATCGTAATATTTCGGTTGAGCAAATATGCAAATAAGGCTACCAGAGTCCCAGTGGTATTTCACAACTCAATATTCTCCTTTTAAGATGATAAGTCAGCACTTCGAGAGAACAAAAGCGTGCACAAGAGAAACAAGTTACATGAAGATCCTCGTACTCAACTGGGTAGGCATTCTGATCAACTTTAACCACAAGTACCAAGGGTTGCCTCAAATCGAAACGCACATCAATTCAAGCTAAGAGTCCCCTTGACTTTGATAATGTATGCTCATCGGCCTTCAAAAATGTGCCAACTGGACATGAAATTCCTCGAAGAAGATCCTCATGAAAAAAATGTGTAGAAAGACCTAGAATACGTACCCAAGTTGCCACATTATTATTGTGATTTCTGTTCGAGAAGTAGGTCGCCTAGGCCGCTTAGGAGCTGCCTAAGTGCTCGTATATCGCCCTCCGCCTTGCCCGCATTACCGCTTAGGCCGCTTAGGTGCTGAACGGGCCCTGACCGTCTAGAATCCGCCCAGCGCTTTCTCGAACACTGATTGTGATCATCCCTTGTGTCATAACTCTGATGGCATGAAAAGAACTTCAAGTAGTGACTAGCAATAGTATGAGGCCTTCAAAGAGAGCTTTGTTGTAATCCCGGGTATTAGAACAATGAAGAAGATAGAATCCATTATCGATATCCACCAACTTGAATTCACCCTCTGGTTTCCAATGAAGATTCAAGCTTTTTGAAAGTGCTTGATACCCAATGTTCCTTCGGAGGAGACGAGTTTTCCATACTACCATCAATCATCTTATGCACATTGTCAGTAAAGGTCACTATTGGATAGGTCCCATCATGACCGTAAACAACATTCATCTCCCCGATCTTGATGATCTCATCCACAACCACCATGTCCTTCAAAAGCAGTGATTTGGACGATATTGAAACCTCAACAGCAAGTACCGGTGGATCCAAAATAGCGACACCTTCTGTTGCACAATCCCACTAAGTTTGTGCCATTCATTGCTGCCACACCAACCTCGAGCGACGAAAACCCATCCTACGCCATGAATCCATCATCATCCATATGCCCTTCCTCTTTAGATCCTAATATACATATATTTTTCATTTATACTTTAATTTAACCTATCAAACTGCTGAAGTTATTTGGTTATAGATTGATTTCGAGAGTTGGCCTGTGAATTGATAAGTAGAGATTTGGAAAATTTTCTTTCTTCTATTCATGTTTATATAGATTTGTAAAGTCACGTTCATTAACACTACTCACATCCATCAAAACAGTTACTGGAAGGAAGATTTGAAAGAGATTAAATTCTACGGGCGATTCAACAGTGTGGGGAGGCAAAAGCCCAGATCCAGATGGTCTAAATTTTAATTTTATCAGAGCATTTCAATCAGTGTTCGATGATGATATAGTGAAGATGGTTGAAGAATTTCATGCAACAGAACAGATTGTCAAAGGGGCAAACGCTGCTCACATATTACTCTTCCCCAAAACAGAGAATCCTCTGAAAGTGATAGATTACTTTGGTGGGTGCCATGCACAAGATTATAGCCAAATTATTGGCGAAAAGATTGAGCTTGGTGATGGATGAAGTGATATCCACGAATCAAACAGCTTACATTAAAGGCAAGCAAATAGTTGATGGAATAGTAATCACAAATGAGGCAATCCATGAGGTCAAGAGAAGTAAAAAAATCTGCAATATTATTAAAGGTCGATTTTGAAAAGGCTTACGATATGGCGAATTGGAACTTTTTGAATGAAATGGCTATGAAGGTTGGATTCCTACAAAATTCAGAAAGTAGATTCAGGCGTGTCTATCATCGGCTACGACATATGTACTAATTAATGGTAGCCCTACAGCGGAATTCAAACCTAAAAAAGGCATTAGACAAGGGGATCTAATTTCCCCCTTTTTGTTTTTGCTGGTAGCTGAAGGTCATCCTCTTTTGATCAGAAAAGCAGTAACAATGAACATGATGGAGCCACTGCTTATTGAAAAGACAAGATAGCATTATCTCATTTACAATTTGCAGATGACACTATCATATTTGGGCAGCTACATGGATGAATATAAGATGCATAAAAGGAATTTTAAGAAATTTTGAGATGGTATCGGGGCTGAAAATTAATTTCAGCAAATGTGGACTCACTGGAATAAACGTGGATGGAAAAGAGTTGCAAAGAGTGGCAGATTTTTTACACTACAAAATCAGTAATCTGCCACTAACTTACTCAGAGCTACCAGTGGGTGGCAACCCAAGGAAGAGCACTATGTGGAAGCCGGTTATAGAAAAGTTCAGGAGGAGTTTTGACAAATGGAAAAATAATGCCCTTTCGGTTGGAGGAAGGAAGGTGCTCATTAACTCAGTTTTATCAGCTCTACCATGTTACTACTTCATCGTATGTCGTGTCCCTGAGATTGTCCTTACATTACTAGAGAGAGTATAATGGAAATAACGGAAAAATGAAAGAAAAGTTCACTGGATTTCATGGAAGAAAATAACACAAACAAAAAACAATGGTGGCCTAGGTGTTAGAGATCTAGAAGCTTTCAATAAGCCGATGAATAGCAAATGGGGGGCAAGAGTGATGGAGGAGAACAATCCCTTGCAGAAGAGGATTTTAAGATCAAAATATGGAGAGAGAGGGTGTTTAGGCTTTGGCAAGGTGAGGGAGATTAGGGAGGAAGGAGGGACGAGGGAAAACACAAGAGGAAGGAGGGACGAGGGGAAAAAATAACTCGGCTTGGTGGCAAGATACTAAAAAACTATTGGAATAAAGCTGATTTCAGGAATTCTGGAAATTAAATGTAGGGAGAGGGAATGACATTCTTTTTTGGGAGGAAATTTGGTTACGAGGGCAAACACTGAGAGAATGTTTTCCTAGGTTATTTGGAAAATCCAAACAGGGGGCAAAATGATAGAGGAGTTAGGAAATTGGGTGGAGGGCAATTGGGTATGGAGATGGGAGTCGATAGGGGTGTCTACCGGGCCGGTCGGTACTGGTCCAGCCCAGGACCGGTACCAATATCGGCCCAAGGCCGGTCCTGGTTTTCAGGACCGGTACCAGTACTGGACCAATCGGTACCGGTACCGATCCTGCCGGTACCAGGCCCTATTTTACCGGCATCGGTACCGGTTTGCTACCGGTACCGGTTTGCTACCGGTACCGGTTTGCTACCGGTACCGGTTTGCTACCGGTACCGG
>JAOYMZ010013873.1:0-20250 GCA_025802335.1 Pinguicula primuliflora
AATCTCACTCGCAATACCACAAGTACCATAAAAGGAACATAAATCGTCCTCAACATCAAAATTTCAAGAATATCACAAAAGGGGTAAGGCACAAATAAAGAAAAAAGGTAAAAACTTTCATTTACTGATATTTCAATAATTGCAGTAATTAGTTCAGTTAATTACCACTGGTTATTAGAAAACTGGTATTTTAGAAAACCTGTCTTCATTTTGCAAAAGAATAATGCTACATGTCCCAACTCTTTGTCCCTAATTCATCCCTATAAAAATAAAAGATTAGTTATTTAACATATAAAATTCTTAATGACATTTAAATGATAGACTAAACTTACAAAAGTCTTAATTAAACTGCATATAGGCATAAATTAGGACCAAAGTGTTGGAACATATAGCATCACTCTTTGCAAAATAGGCAACGATTTTATGACATATTAAAAAAAATTCAAGGATTTTGAGGTTTTTGACTTAAACTTTTCAAAGTCCATCTTCTCTTTTGCTTCCTCTGTCCCCGCGTGGGATTCTACTGAATGTTCTTCTCAAAACAAAGATAAAAAAACCATCCTCGAAAATTTGGGAAATCTGAAGTAATTCCTCATACGCACGTACGCGGGTTGCACATAACTTGTCTTGCTTCGGTGAACTGAAAGAAAATTTCAATACAATATCCTGTCTTGATTTTGCTTCCGTAGTTGAATATATATTTCCAGTATTACAGGAAGTTGAGGAAATGGCGGATCCATCGGATGACACTGGGAATCTGGATGACTCGGGGATGATTGAGGTCACTGGGAAGATTATGGTTGGAGCTGTAACAGTTTTGTTCTTTGTCGTCGTCCTTGTTTTTGCCTTCCACATGTATGCGAAAAGGTTTTGGTTCCACCGCGGAGAAGCATCAACCACCACGCGGCGTCGCCGCCGCTTGGATTTTCCGGCCGACCACCTTGAGATCCGGGTGTTTCCGACTTCAAGCCCCGGCCTTCACCCCTCCGTCCTCGGGACAATACCCGTAATTGTATTCAACCGTAAAGACTTCAAAGAAGAATTGGAATGTGCAGTGTGTTTGTGTGAGGTCTCTGCAGGCGAAAAGGCTAGAGTTTTGCCAAAGTGTAATCACGGCTTCCATTTAGAGTGCATCGATATGTGGTTCCAGTCCCATTCGTCTTGCCCTCTGTGTAGAAACCCTGTTGCAGATCAGAATCAATTGAAATCTACTGCAGAATCCACCACACTGGGGAGTGGTGGTGCAGTTGAAGCTCCATCTGTGGTGGATAATTCAGGTGTTAACTCATCTGATTCTCCAAGATTCCCAACCAATGTGTTGATTTGGGGAAATGAGACTGAAGTTAGCACATGCCCTTGTCCAGAGGAAAACAATCAAGGGAATGCCACTACAGATCCGGCAAGTTCATCGACATCGCTGAGTGTGAGGCCAGATGGATTGTTGGTGATTGATATTCCAAGACGAATGATGATGAATGAAGAGGAAGAACAGAAATCTCAAGTGCCCACCAGACTAAGGACTTTGAAGAGGCTTTTGAGTGGCAATAGAAGGGTTAACCCTTCGAGTCCAAGAAATGTGGATATGGAGCAAGGGGTTCGAGAGTGACTACCATAATCTTACAATGAATTCACTGGGGAAGCTGAGCTTGCAGTAATCGGCATACCGCTTTTGATTGATGTTCTTTGATTCTTGATACCGGCATTTGTAAGTCTATGATAATTATAGATAGAAAAGATCGTAAAGAACTTATTGTAGTGCGGTATGGGAATTGGGAAATGAGTTTGCTATGCTGTTTATTGTACACATATAATTCACATTTTCCCTTGGATTAAGTAGTCCTAAATAGGATTTTAAAATCATGTCACCGGAACCTGCGCCATGATTATGTATGTCGTAACTATGTAACCCGATAAATAGGCCCATAAGAACGAATCTTTGGTGAACCATTGCTAGGCTTGTCAAGGCACATGTAGGGCACCTCATATTCCTCACCTCTTGTTGAACTGAAAAAAGTCGAGAGTGGTCCTGATGCAGCGGACCTCTGATCTTTGGCACTACCATTGCCACGCAAAGTTCCCCGGACCGGACCAGAAAAATGTCGATATTCGGGTTGACAAACCGTGGTGTTGCTCATTGCGGGTTGCTTGTCGGGCTTACATTTCCTGCCAGTTTTCAACCAAGAAAACAATGAGCTTTTCCAGGACTTCCGGCTCCGTTTCTCACCATCCAACTGTTGATTTCCAGGTTGTTGGAGATGGGCTGCATTAGTAATCCCCCAGGTTGCTCGGTTTCTTGCTTCTACCAAGAACTGTGAAGGGTGCAAAACCACAAATAGGAATAGGTTAGATCAGTATTCGAGAAAGTGCGGTGTGGTCAGAATCCGCCAGGTGCCTAGGTGCCCGCTTAGGCGCTAGGCTTAGGTGTCATTCAGGGCAGAGGACGACGGCCTAGTACTTAGCTGGTGCGTAAGTAGGTTAGATCAAACAGAGAGTTAGTTGTCTTTACTTATGAAAAACACACCTGTCTAAAATCTGACTGATAATCAAACTCAAGGCTGCTGCAATCTGTAGGTTGGTTCATATTTCCGCCCCCCAATTCAACTGGAAGTTTGAAAAACACCAAAGAAAATGAAGAATACAGACTTCTTAAACAATCCCTTCTCAAAAACAAAAACAACCCTTCTCAGCTGAAACAACGAGAAGTATTTCATGCCCTATAAGAAGGTGCTGTTAAATCTGCGGAGAACATTGACAAGAAACGATCTCTGGAACCGTTACTATCTTATTTACTTGCCTTTTTATTCGTCTAAAAACGTGCATAAACCAGCTGGCTGCCTTCTTCTCACGAGATTTTCTACCATTTATAGAAGTTTTTAGCTGTTGATGGGGTAGGGAAGAATATAAACAACTTCCACCAAACGTGGATGATGGAGAAATCAGAATTGTGCAGTTTGAAATTCGTATGGTCGTGAAGATATAGCTGCAAAAGTTGACACATTTGTTGCGAGTGTTATCGATTTGTTAATTGGGGACCATCAGAAGCAAGTTTGGGGACCAAGGACCATTATTGCTAATTCTTCCCAATAACAAGGGTTATCGATTTGTTTTTGTGTAATTAGAGTTGAAAATTGGAACAGACCTGACTCAAGTGAGTTTCAATCCGTGTGTATTTGCACGAGCCAATATATAATGAATGTGTGATTACACTATTAATAATCAAGATATTCAAACAATAGAGCGAAACATCGTCAAAGAGGGTTGGCCTAGTGGTTATATGAGTGTCAATTGCATTCACAGATAACAGATTCAAATTCGCTCAATGACATTACCTATAATAAATAGAGTGAAACATCATATTTTATTATATTTTATTATGTGAACAATGAACTCTAACAAATGATTATCTATTTCTTTTGAGAAGTCATATTTTTTTTTTGAAAACCTAGGGAACCCTACTAAGATTGATAAACCCAACGACCTACCGCAATAGTCTGCAAGCCACGATAGGAAATTAAACCGCACTTGACAAGTCATGTGTGACAGAATCATGTCACCGAGAAGATGTAAACCCATAATCTATTAGTGCAATTGTAGTGAATCAATAGACCAATCCTAACTTTTGAGAAATCATATGAAAGCAAAGACCAATTCCCCCTGCAAACACATGAGAAAGCAATATACCGAAAGGAACTGAACAATTGAATATTCACACGATCATCAGCGTTGCACAAGCCAAATGCATGCGTTTCTACACAAATATTATAGCTCTAGTATATGAAGACATTTTAGGTGCTGGCGTAACTCAAGAGTCAAGATGCCAAATCTTTCAGATAAGCCATTATGTGATATTCCCATCCTAATGGCTACGAATCAGAGATGAAGCAATGGGATGGCCATTACAGAAGTGGCAATAAAAACAAACAGCAACAATAACCACATGGGATAGCTCCGTCTTCGTGGGGCATTCAACTCATTTTGGACTCGGGCATTTTCCGCCTCCATCTTATCTCCATGATTTCTTAATACCGGCTCAGATTTCACACCCTGTTGCAAATTCTGTGTTGGCTGGTGGGTAGGCTGCTCACGAGCTAGTTGTTCTTCGTACTTCTCAACATACTCGGGAAACAGTTTCCTGAATGTCGGGCTGTGGTAGCAAAAACAAATTCTGAATCACCTTAGTCCTCTACCGAGAGGAAGGGAAAAAAAAAAGAGACTTGGTTTTGATCTTACTTTTTACAATTAAAAGCTAACGACGACTTTGCAAGCTTCTGCTTCTTTTCATCTGTGGTTGAGACACTCCCGGTGGTCGGACTAGTGTCGTTCTAAAAGGAGAGTAGGTGAAGCAAACATCAGTATCTATAATCTTCCTTCACAGGATGGAAGGAAGATAGATAACAATATGTTTCTCTCTATACGAATAAAGAACTCACCATGAATGAAAGAAGCCCAGTCAGTATGCTGCATGCAAACAGGAGAATCAGAATATACAATTGCAGTTCATTCAAGAAATATATCAATTTTTTCATGGAGCAAACTGCTTACCTTGAGACAGACCACATAGGGTTCCAACTCTCGGGATGAACTGGATAAAAGCACAAGAATAAATGATAAGACAGTGAAAACATTCGTAAAAGAAGAAATAGTAACCCAACGCTAACTTACAGTCACTCATGGAGAGGCATATCTTTTTCTGTGTCATAAAGCGTCCGTTTGGTGTGGTAATACTGCAAAAGTGGTAAATACCATATTTTAAACAGGATAAACCTACAAAATTCCAAAATCATTACACGCCAATGGGATGCAAGGTTACCTTATTGCAGGAGGTTTAAATGGGTATTCCGGTGGAAAGATTATCTTTCCATAGTAATAGCCACCTGTAGTGATTCATAATGTAAAAAAAATGGAGAATAATAATCAGTATGTACACAAAATTACACCAGAGATCAGAAGCAATATAAAATTTTAGCAGAACAACACTCAAGAAGGTGGCAATCCATGAAGTATCATTCTCCGTCAAAATAGGTTCAAGGTGAAAAAAAGTAAGAAAAAGAAACCTGCAAAGGGTGTTCCTTTACTCCCCTCCAATACATAGTCTGTCCATAAAGTTGGATCTCGTTGTTAGCAGATGAAAAACTTATCAAATAAACAAATAAATAATAGAATAGAATAGAACTGAAGTAACAACCATCCCTCGTGGAGACAACCATAGATAATGAAAAGTCTCATATGATGGAGGAAACAAGTAAAACAATGCAAATCAACTTGAAATTTCATAGCCCTAAACAAAACTATTGGCAGCAATATGAATCGAAGAAACAAGATTAGAGTGAAAGCAACATTCTGAGGAGTTTTTTCATGTCAAAACTCATATGGTCCAAACCGGTACATATTTCTAATCTGAGACGTCGGATTTTAATCCGAGGTTTCAGATCATCCGACGGTTCAAACTAAAAGTCTGGACCGGAAATGAAGAAAAACACATTCTGAGATCATATGCATTCAGTTAAATCCTAAAAATTAGTAAGGGCAACTTACGCCATTCCAGAATGTTATTTTGTAGAGGGCGCGCCACCACATTGGAAACGGGTTCCTATATATTATACCAATTTATTAGCAAGTACACATCATGTAAACTAGCAGCAGCCCCATAGGCTCAGACTGCAAACTAACTCAGGCCAAATAACAATAAAGAATATGGGTCGCAGTGATTGAAGTACCCCAAATATCTTGGTTGAGCGAAAAATAGCACAGGCTCACGTTTAACATTCTGAAAATTTCAGAAACTATAGCAAACTGCAAATGCCTAATTATTGAATTCAACGATATACTAGGCCATATATTGATTTGAAAAATGTAAACGGCAGCCTACTTTAGAAAGTGCTCTATACTCCTTCTGAAGGCGCTTTACGCATGCTTTCTCCGCCATTATTTCACGCTAAATCAACAGAACGAACAGTAGATCGATTATCCACACAAAGTTAGCGCTGGAAAAAAGGATGTGCAATCAGACGCGCAAGCACCATCAAAATTAATGGACAGACTTTTTTCTCAAACAATCATGAATACTTGCACATACCGCAGATCCAGAAGCCCAATCAATTGAACAGCTCGAAAGGATTAATTCTGCGAGCACAAATGATGATTTGCCTCGAATCACGAATCAGAAAAAAACGTAGAGTGGGAACTAGGCAGATGCGGAGCAGGAGCGGGGAATGATTTATCCCAACATGTCCATAACGTTACGAATCACGAATGTTGGGAGGCAGATGATACCGAGTAGGAGCTGGGAACACGGGTCACGCACGGTCACGGATGTGGCTAGGAAACGAGAAATTCAGTTTCGCTTTCGGATACGATAAGATTTGGGCTTATGAAAAGGAATTTAGTGTATGTTCGCCAATTTTAAAAAGTACATTTTGACTTTTGTTAGTTGAAAAGTCAATTGAAGTATTTGTAATTTTTTGGCTTTGTTGTTTGATTTTTAGTAGTGTAGAAGTAAAAAAAATTAAAAATCTGAAGCATTCTAGGGTTGCTTTTGACGGTGATATTTTGATAAATATTTAAAATATTAAATTTAAAATATTTTACCCTCTTAAACAATTCAATATTTCCAAACTGACGAATATTTTTGTCATTTTTTAAATTTATGTTACAAAAGTAACTTTCAAATTAATAATATGCAAACACTGTATTTTGACTTTTGTTGTAGACAATCATATTTTGTAAACACTTTCTAGTTTTTTAATGGAAGTTTCTTTTTCTAGAAGACGTTCTAAAAAACTACTTCTACTTAACACAAGAACTTGCAAACACAACCATATTAAAATGGGCTTTCAATTAATATTTCTTGTGATTGGCCCACCAACTGGAGAAAATTATAGGTTTGGACATAAACCGAAATTTTTTACGTTCATTCTTATGTTTCATGCCGTCGGATGCCTAGAGCGTAGTCGGGCCATAAGCAGGTTGAGTTTGTTTATAACAGTCTGAACCTGAATATTTTTCCCACCAATGGGACCAAATCAATAACCTTTTTGGCTTTTGTTGCTTGGGTTTGTCCCGCTCTCTCAACACTATCCGAGTAGTTCTATATGGCACGACAAAACATACACACGACGGGATATGACTACGCCACATATGGTCAGCCCCACACGCATATGTAGGGCCTGAATCATGTTAATAGTCGTGTCTTATCGTGTGATGTCCTTGTCGTGCCGTAGGCCCGTATAACATTTCTGCCACTATCCATTGTCCTGTCGTCGGTGATGATACAGGCGGCTCGGCACATAAAATGATCACGACAGTGTGGCCCACAAAATGATCATGGCAGCACTGTTGAAAGTATTGAAATGGCCCAATAATTATTTGTTGTATAGATAGGCCCACATACTTAGGTAAGCCCAATCAAGGTTGTATATAAACAACACACCTGTACAGATTAGGGTTACGCAGTCAAATACAAACCTTCTTTCTATTGGTTGTCTCTCTTGTTTTCTACTCAATTAAACCACAACATTCAATGTTTGAACTCGTCTCAAATTTGTTAATCGTTAAGGCCGTTGCTTATTAATTCTTGTGCTAAAACGTTGTTTCATTTTCAACTGTTTTCTCCAAGCTTTTACATGGTATCGGAGCGAGTAGGGCTCTAATCCTGTTCAAACTCAAGATCCGAAGCTTCCACAGCATCAAAGTCACTCTACATCAAATATTCTTCATTTAACATCTGATCAATGGGGGAAAATACCGAGAATGCTCGGAAAATAGAGGCCAACAAAATGTTGCAGATTCCTTTACCTACAGGTGGTTCGAGCTCCACAAAGGGGTACCAGCTCCGAGATTCGGATGAATTGGGAATGAAACTTGTTACTATGTTGCTGAACTCCAAAAATTATCAGTCTTGGAGCAAGGCCGTGCGTATGGCTCTTGGAGCGAAGAGGAAACTGGAAATTAGAATTGATCAACCCAGATTTTGTCCTGCTGGCAGACGAGACTTCAAAGGAGTATGAGGTATGGAAATCTGCAGATTTGATGGTCGCTTCTTGGATTTATAATTCAATAGACAGTGAAAGTGTTAGCTGGTTTTCAATATATCACAAATAGTGCGAAGGAACTGCGGGCTGAACTGAAAGAATGCCTCAGTCAGCATAATGCACCTATGACATTTCACATTAGAAGAGAAGTATTTAATCTGAATCAAAGAGATGATAATGTGATTGTCTATTTCAACAAGCTTAAAGGTTTGTGGGATGAGCCGAACTACATTAGACCTGAGATAAAATGCAAGTGTGGTTTCACTTGCAAATGTGGGCAGAATGAAGAGGAGAAAATCATGAAATTCTTGTTCGGGTTGAACAGTGATTATGAGCAGATTTCAAGCCAGATCTTGGCTACTGATTCTTTGCCAAACTTAAACAAGGTGTTCTCGATCATACTGACAGTTGAAAAGCAATAAGAGAACTTAACTGCCAATAGTCTAAACCTCAACACGACTGATCATAGTATGGCGGCTCAGGTTGGTAGTTTTCGAGTATCTTCGCCAAGATGGAATCAAATTCCTGCAAAAAAGAATGCTGAAGGTTCACAGCAGTGGGGGAACACTCAAAGAAATGTGAAATGTGAGGATTGTGGAATTATGGGCCATCTCATCACTGAATACTATAAGTTGAAGCACTATGACAAGGGCAACATGGATGGACACTCAGTGGCTAACTATTTTCGGCTGAGAGGTGTACAAAGGAGGTCAAGGCTCTTCCATTCTCCAGCCAACGTTGCTAACATTGTAATGGACTCCCCCCTGAGCGTATCAGAAGTCAATCCCCAGGTGAATATGTCAGACCTTGCGAGGCTTGAAGTCTCCAAGGCTCTGAAAGAAGTGTTGCAAATTTCACCATCTCAGCTAGGCCCGAGTGAAACAGATTTCACAGGTACTGTTTATTTAAGAGCTTTGGCCATGGCTAATTATTTGCTTGCAGATGCTTGAATTGTGGACACTGGAGCCACTAGCCATATGTGCAGAGACATGAAAATACTTGACAATCTTAAACCTGCAAGTAGAAGTATGCTTGTTCATCAGGCAGATGGCACTAGATCAGAAGCGAAGCACCTTGGAAATTTCTCACTGAATTCGTACCTAGTCCTTGAAAATATCTTATATCTGCCGCATTTCAAATTCAATTTGATATCAGTCTCAAAACTTAGTAAAACTGCACATGTCTCATTTTTCTTTTATCTCTCTTATTGCATTATACATGGCCTTGATTTGAAGGATGTTTTGGTCGTTGGGAGAGAACTTTTGGGCCTGTATCTTCTCTGTCCATCCAGAAAGAGCCGTTCCTCAACTCTGATCCATCAGCCGTAGAAAGGGTCATTCCAGCATTCTCTTCCAACATTAGCTCGAGACCAGTCTGCTCATGCTTTAGTTTTGCTTAATCGTTTTGTAAAAAACTGTATATGGCATGACAGGCTCGGTCACGCTTCGGACGCTGTTTTGCCGCACTTATATCTGAATGAGTCTGCTCTTACTTTACCTTGTGATTCATGTCATCGGGCCAAACAAACACGACTTCCATTTCCCATTCACACACCTAAAACAAGCCGATGTTTTGAAATGCTGCATATTGATGTTTGGCAGTCTTTCGCTCGCCCATCCTTGTCTGGTGCAACCTTTTTCCTCACTATTGTAGATGACTTCAGCAGAGGAACCTGAGTATACCTGATGAAGAGTAAAGCAGAAACTACTCATTTGGTGTCACAGTTTTTCAAGATGGCTCATACTCAGTTCAATGCCAAATTTGGGGTAGTTAGAAGTAACAATGGAGGGGAATTCACCAGTCGAGGATTCCAGGATCTCCTTTCATCACTTGGCATCATACATCACAGAAGCATAGCCTACACACCACAACAAAATGGACTCATGGAGAGAAAACACCGACATATACTTGAAGTTTCACGAGCCATTTTATCCAGAGCATCCCTGCCTTTGAAAATTTGGGGAGAGACAATTCTTTTTTTGGGCAAATTTAAATTTTATTAAACAGCATAAAGGCCGAGAAAGTCAATAGTACAGGACTAGCCCCCAAAGTGAGCATAGCACCGACAAAATATAGTGTACTACTTACTAAATAATCATTTCTTAGCAGCTCTGGATCGTGTTTGAATGTTTGAAGCTCCATAGGAGCTCTTTGACTTCTTAACATAAGGTCTTTTTGTCTTTTCGAATTTTCCAGAGATAGTCTTCTGTTGAGGCGCAGGAGGTACATCGGAAAAGTCGAGATAATGACTAGAGTATATGTCAGTGTCACACAATTCATCCGATTCAAACATTGAGGTGTCTTTTTGGATTTCACCATCTGCCGACCACACCTGTGACAAAGGCACCCCTGTGGTAGTGACTTGGATCTCATACAGGGTCTCAGCGGAGTCCGACATGTACGGCATATTGTCTTGGCTAGTAGCAACCCCTTTGGGTGTTGGGGAGAATGGCATGGCTAGAGGGTCAAATGTATTGATTTGTGTTGCAAAGTTTGTCGTTGGATGTCCAAGAAGGACCCAATTGGTTGGTGTGGAACATATGCAATAGGGACTAATCTTGAGAACAGTTTATTGTCTGGGTCTGCCCCCGAGCTCGCTTCTACTCTATCAGCCCAACTTCTTCTCGTGGCTTTCGAGTAAGGATCCTTCTCCTTGCCTACTGCAGCTTTCCTTCTCTGTTTCCCTACTGCTGCTTGCTGCGAGTCAGCTTACTGAGGTTTAGGGTTCTGCTTTGCGTGTACTTGAGTTTCAGTCGGGTAATCTGGAGCCTCTAGAGGTGTAATCGATTCATCTGAGATTTGTAGTATGTCAGTAGCATCTGTGTGGTTTTGTTTTGAGACAATGGAGGTCGGGTCAATTTGCTGCACTGTGTCTGGTGACTTAAGAGCAAGCCATGTCCTGTGTTCTCGTCATCAGCAACGCATGCCTCCAAATTTGCAACTAGAAACTCATCCATTAGCATCTGCCCGCTAGCAATCATTTGATCTTTTTCATGAAATGCAGTTAAACAAAGGTTGATGATTCTGTTTTCCATTTCTTGATGTTAGTTCAGGTCTGGTTCTGCAACTTGTAGATCATCTTCACACACTGAAAGTTCAGGGTTGTACAGCTGGTTGGCAGTACCAGCTGCTTTTCATTTCCATATCCACTTTTTTTTTTCATTTCATTTAGGGAAGGCCAATGTTGCTTCCTGACAGCAGTGGCCTCCTTGATCTCTTCTCTTATGAGAATTGTAAAAGATGTTGTTTCTGTTTCCATAACCATGGTCTTGAAAATCCATTATGTTGTGTTAGTAAAGAGTTGTAATCTGCCATGTCTCATATCCTTCGTAGTGCTGGTTAGAGAATCACTCTGCACTAGTTCCCCAAGCCGAGCAACAATAGTAGTGAAGAGTTTGTCCTCCCAATACTGCAGCGGAACACCTTTGATGATCACCCATGTGCATCGGGCTGGCTTACCATCCAATAAACGCCATGGCCTAATGTTGTGGAGCTGGATACTTGCCACAGTCTCTGTGTCCTGCAAAAGCTTAACTTGTTGTGATTTATCAGAGGCCATGAGTAGCAGCTCTCCACCCTCTATTCTTGCAGCTAAAACATCTTTATAACGAGCAGCGTGTAGTGGCTGATTAATTGAATGTATGTCAATAATTGGAGAAGGAGTGCCTAATCAACATGTATTCAACCAGTTGCCTGAATCTGTATATGGACTATACTGAATTTTCTCAACTGCACTAACCACACCAGCACCAATAGTAGCTGTATCAGAACCAACACCTATGACCCCAGTACGATCATCACTAGCAGCAGAATGAAATTTAGACATAGGGCCCGAGTTCTGCCGAATCCATATATCAGATTTCATAGTTTCACGACTCAGGCTAAATTCCAACTTAAATGAGCCTATCCAAATTTCATTTAGTCTATGGAGCAGCTGGTGAGGATCCATTCGTTTTGGAAAACGAACAAAGGCATACCTGCAACCTCGTTTGTTAGGGTCTTGTGGAAAATGCAGGTCTAATACCTTACCATGTGCTGATAATGTGTCTAAAATTCCAAGCCTGATTTTTCCCACCCCCAAAATCCCACCCCTTTCCAAAAATGTGGTGTGTCCCACATGATTTGTGGTAGGGCCTACTAAGCACAGGAATACTTATTGGGAAAGGGGTGGGATAGGGGTGAGATTTTGGGGGATTTATCAATTTTCCTAAAATTCCCTTTCTGGACCATGAGGGCGGTAGATTTGTGAAATGGAAGGAGTGGGATGCTGCTTGTTGTCGCCGTAGCTGAGAGTCCTTCCTTGTTTTTTGTACAGCAGGTCGAATTTCTGCTGTAGGTTCCGTTTGCATATTAGTGATTGTGGGAGATTCTGAATTGGGAGTAGCAGAGTTGTCTGGCCAGACAAGTGATGTCCGCCGGCTCCTGGTATCACAGGTATCACAGGGGATTGCAGGGGGCCAATTTCTGCCACCAGAATGTCATCTATGCCAGGGGGAATTTCTAACCGGTCTATGCAAATTGACAGACCGTCTACGGTGTAGTCAGGTGTGGACAGAGACATGGAGGCAAGGTTGGGCTCCGGTGTCAGCCGTGAGGCCGGTGCAGGCATGGTGGCCATTGGCGCCGTCACTCAAGCCCTAAGAATCGCAATTTTCCTCATCTTCCCACTCGTCGTACAAATATATTTTTACGGCCATTTACATCAACAACAGGCTACCAACTGCAGTGCTTAAATGGTCCAGTCCGCATGAAGTGTTATATCAGTAAAAACCTATTCTTGACCATCTACGAATATTTGGATGCTTGTGTTATGCTGCGAACACACTTCCAGACAAACATAAGTTTTCCCCGCGAGCAGTGAAATGCATATTTATTGGCTATGCTTCAACCAGCAAAGGATACAAGGTCTTTGACTTAGCTGAGCAGATGGTCTTCCTTTCCAGAGATGTGATATTCCATGAGTCTGTTTTCCCTTACCAGTCTGAAAACTCACAGCCTACTTATCCTGACTTAATCCCCTTGCCTCAGACGCTCACATCTCCCACAGTCTCCACTCCAATTCTCCCAGTTATACCTCCATCCAGTGTGTCACACAACCTTCTCAATAACTAGTCTGTCCCAAACACGAATACCTCAGACACACCTGATACTACAACCATCTCAAACTCACTTCAAAATGTATCTTCTGATGATCAATCAACTCATCAGACACCCGATGATTCACTTACTGCCCCACTCGATAAAGCAGCAAGGCAGCCAGATGTTGCTGAAACAAGGCGCATTACTCGAGTTGTTAAAAAGCCCTTGTGCCGTAAAGATTATGTGTTGTCTCTAACACCTGCAGCCGCTTGCATGATATCAACAGAAGTTAGTGATGAGCCTCAATCCTATTCACAAGCAAAGTCAAAACCCCAATGGGTAAGAGCAATGGAGGAGGAGCTACATGCTCTCGAACTCAATAATACATGGCTTCTTACACCTATGCCAAAAGACAAGAAACTGGTTGGCTGTAAATGGATCTTCAAGCTCAAACAAAATCCAGACGGTAGTGTAGCACGTCATAAGACTAGATTGGTTGCTAAGGGTTACAACCAAATCGTAGGAGTGCATTTCTCAGACAGTTTCTCTCCAGTTGCTAAACAAACTACAGTCAGATTAATGTTCACAGTTGCTGTCAAACGTACATGAAAAGTTCATCAGCTTGACATTAACAATGCTTTCCTCCACGGACTTTTAGATGAAGAGATATACATGAGTCTACCTCCAGGACACCCTGCTCAAGGAACAAATCAAGTCTGCCTACTCAAAAAATCAATCTACGGCCTCAAACAATCATCGAGACAATGGAATCAAACCTTTACAGAGACACTACTTGACTATGGTTTCTGATAGTCCATAAGTGACATTGTCTTTTTATCCTCAAGAAATCAAAATCTTTTACTGTTCTCTTGGTGTATGTAGATGTTGTGTTGGTGGCAGGCAATGATGAAGAGGAATCTGACCGCGTGATCAAATTTCTGGATCATACATTCAGCATCAAAAACTTGGGGGTTGCATCTTACAACCTTGGTTTGGAACTCTTCCAGCATCCATCTGGTTTATATGTGATGCAACATAAATATGTGTAGGATCTATTGCAGGACACTGGCTTACAGGATTCAAATTATACAGCAACACCTTTGCCTCCTGGGCTAAAACTAATGGCAGCTGATGACACAACATTTCTGCAGGACCCAACACAATATAGATCACTGGTTGGCAGACTACTTTATCTGTCATTCACGCGGCCTGACATCAGTTATTCAGTACAACATCTCTCGCAATTTATACAAGCATCACAACATTCACACTGGACATCTGCTCTTCATGTCCTTCGGTATCTCAAAGGATCTTCTACTCTGGGCTTATTTATTCCTCAAAATGGTGTTTTTAACTTGGTAGCATACTGCGATGCTGACTGGGCCTCATGTTTGGATTCTCGAAGATCTATGACCGGGTACTTGGTTCAACTTGGAGGTGCTACTGTCTCATGGAAAACTAAAAAACAGTCCACAGTTTCACGATCCTCGGCCGAATTGGAATACCGCAGCATTGCCTCTACCATTTGTGAACTACGTTGGATATCCTATATACTGCAGGACTTGGAGGTACAGCTTGACACACCAATTCCCCTCTACTGCGATAACAATGCGGCCATTCACTTGGTGTCTAATCCGGTGTTTCATGAATGCACAAAACACGTCGAGATTGACTGTCATCTCGTACGTGATCAGTACAAAGCAGGGTTCGTGCAACCTCTGTATTTGCCCTCCGGTGAACAACCAGCAGATCTTTTTACTAAGAGCCTTCCATTGGCGCCATTTCGCCATTTAACATCCAAGTTGGGCCTTGGTCTGGTGCCCGCGGTTCCATCTTGTGGGGCGGCTGTTGAAAGTGTCGAAATGGCCCAATAATTATTTGTTGTATAGATAGGCCCACATACTTAGGGAAGCCCAATCAAGGTTGTATATAAACAACACACACTTGTAGAGATGAGGGTTACGCAGTCAAATACAAACCTTCTTTCCATTGGTTGTCTTTCTCGTTTTCTACTCAATCAAACCACAACATTCAATGTTTGGACTCGTCTCAAATCTGTTAATTGTTAATGCCGTTACCTATTAATTCTTGTGCTACAACGTTGTTTCATTTTCAACTGTTTTCTCCAAGCTTTTACAAGCACACATCCATTTTATTTGATCTTTAGATGTATTTGTACACTATTTTTGGAATTATACTTGGTATTGGGAAATCTTTAGGTAAATTTTTTCATGTCACTTTTCAATATATAAAATTATAATGTAATACAATTCCAAAATTCTTATTTAGAGGTAATTTCCGGTTAGAGATTTTAATTTCGATATCTTCACTACGAAAGCATCTGAAATCCTATAAAGACAAATTTAACATATCAACTATTAATCATCACATAAAACAATAACTCAATCATCAAACTCAAAACTAAAAAAACCCCACCAAACTCAAATATTAAATCAATGCTAGAATCGTCTCGATAAAGAATTCTGAAAGCAATTATCACATTTTAATTTATAAAAAATTGATATTTTTTGGTGCTGTAATCAGTTGCCAGACTCCAATTGCCATGCTATCTTGAATGTGAAAAGTACAATCCAAGACGAGAGCGATTCTTGCACTGCTGTTTCCTGGGGAAGCACGAAATCCCGACTCAGAATTCCAATACAATCACGTGCTAATGCCACTCATCACTCTGAAACTCATGCCTAATAAACATTGGTTAGAGCGGAACAGTCAAAGGACCATCACATGATATGATCCGATCTTGCATAGGATTCCTACAATACCTTTCCAACAAAATGCGTATGCATATAATATATTATATGCACTGCTGTTTTAGAAAATTTTCAAAACGTGATCTTGTATGTATAAGCTTTCTAACGATATGACCAATTCCGTCAACGGGCGATCCTAATGGCCGGAATTGAAAATGCATGTATTTTTGCATGTATAACTGCATGTTATTGGAACTTGTCCGGTATAATATATATACAAGTGCAAGCCATTGGTCTCCCTAAAGCTTCGTTTCACTTTCACAGCAATAAAAGAAAAATATGTCATCGGCAATTAGATCTCACCTCACTAAGATTACTCTGTTCCTTCTCGCAATGCTGCTCATCTTCCGTTGCCACGCCACATCAGTACAGGCAAAGCGTTTTCTTGTAGCTGAAAAGCAAGCATCGGCCTTGCCCACAATGTCATCTCCTTCACAGCATTACAAGGATTTGCAAGTAAGAGAAAAGAATCCATACAAGGAAGAGAAGTCCAGCTTTCGAGGAGTACCTCCCAGCAGATTCAATCCAATCCAAAACAAGTAACATGTTACTCACAAATGTTGAAAGCTTTTTGCCTCAGTACGTGTGTAGTTTTAACTTGAACAGCATGTTCTGGCACCAGGTGTAAACCCCCATAGGATGTAAATCAGCAAGCGATGGAGACTACAAGCTGCCGGATTTTTTCATCACATGCTGATGTCCAGCAGATAATTCTAGATTTCTAGCGCATGGACAGAATAAGGAAGTTTATGCAGCTTACCTATCACATTTTTTATGTTCTGAGCACTCCTGGATTAGATACTGACCGCTGGAGCTTCATATTTGTAAGCTTCATGTATGAAACACAGAGATAAACAGCAAACGCGCATGGCAAATGGATAGAAAAAACTGGAGAAAATTTGAGAGAAAGATAAGGACGAGAACATTCATTTGACTGTCATCCAATAAAATTTCATTAATTACTAACTAAATCAGCTTTCAGCTTCTTATCCAAAGCATCTGACAAGACATTGTTTTCAAGTCACTTACTCTTAGCACTTGATAGTTTCCCAAAAAGAGGGATGCTATATGTATCGAAAAAATTTCGGTACTCTGACTTTTTGGGCACTTTCCGGCTGCCGAAATAAAAAAGTATGACCAGTTCTGGAATCCTCTGTCGAAACAGTGTCGGAACCGGTCCTGAATTTCGGTTTCGGCGGCGAAAACTCTATTAAATAAACGTTTTAAGAGCAACAAACTTAAGCCCAACCTTAAACGGTGTGTTACGAGTGCCAGAGTATAAGTTTAGGACCGATTTCGACACCAATTCGACACGGGGATTCCAGAACCAGTCTTACTTTTTCGGTTCGGTTACCAGAAAGTGCCCAAAAGGCAAGATGCCGAAATTCAGTAACCTGATTTTTCGGCACATGTAGCATTTTTGTTCCCAAAATGAAGAGTCGCTTCACCCGCTGCACTTCAGGCGAAGCTGCTAGCTTTATTCTATTTTCCACCTTTTGCTTTTCCTACTATTGTCAACTTTTGTGGAGAAACTTCCACAATCCACCTTTTGGCGCTTTTTTATACCCTGATCTGTTTTATTTCATGGAACTCTGATGGGCCAGAAACGGAGCACCAGAGCCACTAGAAAACCCAGAGTTGAGGCGGATCTCAATCTCTTTTCTCATGTCCTTGAAGTTTTCTGCGTATGATCTGTTATGAATATCTGCAAGGAAATTCTCACTTCTAGACGATTTTAGTAGCCTGCGTTCCAAATACTGCATAGAATTCTTTGTAAGTAGATTGTTTGGAAGTCTGCCTTGATCTCCATTGATCTGGTCTTCTTGCATACCTAGAGTACGCAACAAAGGAAACGAAAAGGAGAAAATTAGCAACTATCTGTAAACTGGAAATGATGCAACTTAATCATGAAATATCGGGCAAGTTACAGAACAGTCGTGCAGTGAAGTAGAATAATGTTCTGTCTCATATCTCACGTTATCATGGATATAAAATTCAGACTTCTGAAGTGAAGATAAAAATATACTAATTCAAGTAACTGTGATGCTTATCCCTCAACATCAAGCTTCTTTAACAGGTACGGGCCCTGCTGCAGATAATAATTCTGATACAATTGCTTCTCTCGGCGATAAATTGTTGACGTTAAATCATTTTTCAACAGTAAATGAACCGGAATGAAGCATAGACAGCTCTCCAAAATGTCCTTGAAGCCTTCAAATGTTTTGCACATAAACACAGCAAATGGTTTGTCATTAATTAGCATCAAGTATAAATAATAGTGACGAGACGAAGTTGCACGAGACATTAAATGGAATACATTGTTAGATTATTTTATCATACCTGATAACCAATTTCCGCTTTTACTTAGCTGAAGCATTTGATCTCAGAAAAAGCCTCAATTACCCGGGCACCAGTAGGAACTTTGGAAGCTTCAAGAGCATATTCCTCTTCAAATGATATGATGCTAGTAATATAAGCTTGGATCATGGATGGATTACTACAGAGTAGATTAATACCAGTGGTACCAAATGGGACTTAAGAAAATATAAATCCAAAATCATTTGGTGTGAGCGAGAATTAGAAATAGAGACAAAGAAACAAAAAAAAAAAGCGTATGCGAGCTTTCAAGCTAATACAACTAGGTGGAAAAGGACAGCTTCATTTTTCAACGAGATCCAAAAAGAATTGAGAAGTCCTATTAATCTCATTATACATACATCAAGTGGTCATTGTCCTAGTAATCGTATAAATAATTAAGCCCCTCAGGTGCAGGATTCAAACCATTTGTATTTTCAGTTTTCAACTATAAAAAGTTGCTACTATACGCATGCACATGTACTAAACCTCGTAAAGGGGATCGACGCAATGCAGTGAATGTCACCAACAGGGTGGGGAGATTATTTTCGTGTGTATGTTCCTTTACCCAATGGACTATATTGCTTCAATTGTATTTTCTCAGGGTTCTAATTTTTCGGTTATTATTTTGACAACTCCATTCGGTCCCTTCCAACTTCTTCAAGAGACCAAGTCTGGTTACTAGGACCTGATGGGTATGTTTGGTTTGGGTAAAGGAACATACATTGCGAAACCTGAATACTGACTGCAAACTCAGAGATCCAAGGACATGCATTCTAGCACCATTAGGCCAGGTCCAGTTGGCTTTATCTGCTACGAACAAGTAATGAATGATCAAGAAATAATATCCGTGGGGCAATACATGAAGGTGACTCGTCCTTTAAGCAAATAGAATCCACAAGGGCTTGACAACACTACCAAAGAACAAAGGAAACATCGTCAATACATACTGGATAAAACTCTTTGATCGTTCTATTCTATTAGATTTGTAGATGCTGAAAAAAATAAAACTAAAGAATATACCGCTGTCTCAAGGATCTGAAGTCTTGGATTTGCTGCAACCAGACCAGCAACAACTCCAGCCCTCCCAAGTTCAAGGAGGTTGTAGAACTTTGAACCCAATTCTTCAAAAATCAACTTTATCTGGATTCATAAAGGTCAAAAACATAAACTTAGCAGTTGAATTTGAAGCTATATATTGATACAACAGGCAGAATAAAAGAGCGGACATGATGACAGGGCTCACATGATCTTGACTTCTAGCATGAGATACAAGTGCTTGCACCACAAAGTTGGCGGAACCGTGTAACGACATCTTAAACAATGAACCCTTAAAAATTCTGTTAACACTTTGCAATACAAGATATCAGGAGCCACTGCCAAGATTACCTGGAAAATAATAAAATATATGTACTCAAAGGTTTATTTCATAGAAATCGCAAATCGGTAGTCCCACATATTCGCTGGATAGATGCTGTGATTAAGCTATAACTGGAAAAAATCTTCAGTCTGAACAGAAGCACTTTTAACTATGGATTATAGCATATATGATCATAATATCCATTACAAATAGTGTCTTCTTGATAATGGTGGTTATAAAGCGAGACATTATTGTTAATGGCATTCAGAAAATAAAAAGTAAAACAGACCTGGCACAATGCAGATAGTGTCTTCTTGATAAGAGAGTAATTTTCCTCATCCCCAAGGTGTGTTGCCAATGATTTCAGGGCTGTTTCAGTTACATGAGAACCAGACCTGTCGGTAGAAATCTAGGAGAAGTCCTTGGCACAACTACGAAGGAAAGAACAACGTACTTCCACTAAGCAGCCTTCAAGAAGGGTTTGCATTGAGTGGCTGATGAGTGATGATATAGTCCTCGCTAGCAGCTTCTAAAGCATTGCCACATATAATAGAACGCTCCTCCAAGTCTAGCTCAGTCCCTTCAATTACATTTGCAATCTCTGAGAAGTATTTGGTGGTCTCTGGATCTACCTGCTTTCTAAGAGCAAACTCAC
>JAOYMZ010013884.1:0-20244 GCA_025802335.1 Pinguicula primuliflora
GTGAGGCAATAAATGAAGAGTTGAAAAAGAAGGATGTGCTTCACATGGGTTTGAAGAATTGGACGGAAACGTGGGCGACATTTAAATAATAGTTCACATTACTATTTCAACGCGTTTTCTCCCCTATAAAAGGATATCCTCCTTCATTTGTTTTATCATCCCGAAATCTTCGAGTCTCATTACAGAGAGAAATGCTTGAGAGAGAAATAGAGAGTTTGAGTGTTTATCCTTTATTCTCTAGAGAGATTACAAGTGGTATCTCCTACTGGTTTAAAGAGATTGTAACTCCTATATTCTTTCATAGTGGAATTCTTCTATCCCTGCCTGTGGTTTTTCCCCGTATTTGTTTTTGGGTTTTCCACGTAAATCTTTGTGTCCTATTTATCTTCAGTATTATTTCCTGCAATTTATTAACTGCAGTTTGACTCTATCGGTCATATTTTTACAACAACTGGTTCTCATAAGGCTGCTGAAGTAGGCCCTAAGCATATTTCTACAAGTGTACCTCATCCCATCCTGTGAAGCAGATCTCAACTCATCTCACAGTTCCGCACCACGCTTCGAGTACAGACAAACCAAAACTAAAGGTATCCACCTGAAGAAGCCTAGTCTAGTTCAGGTCACTCTTTAGGACTCGATTTCTCACCTAGCTTCTGGAATTTGAATTCCATAACTGATTGGATTTTTCAAAACATAGATTACTCAAATGATTCTTCCAATTTTCAGGTGGTTTTCTCTATTTCATGTTGGCAGCTATGGTTAATTCGGAATGAAGCAATGTTTCAGGCCAAGGGCGATACAACTCAAGCAGTTGTATCAACAATCAAAGCAATCGTCATAGAAGCTCAAAAAGTTTTTGCTAGCTTACACTATGCACAAACTATCAAATTGAAAGCTATGGAAGGGGCACCGCATCGGTCAAACATCAATATGGCTACGTTTATATCAATGACTGATTTCTTGTTGTACGTTGATGCTGCGGTACATCGCGTGTCCTCCCTTGCCACCTTTGGAGTTGTCCTTCGTGATTCATCTACAAAATGGATCTGCGATTATTTTTGGAAAACTGGGGCATGCACAATCGTTGTTGCTAAATTATGGGCACTCTGGAATGGGATCATCAGAATCATACATTTAGGTCTCAAAAATGTAAAAATCATGACGGATTGTACAGAGGCATTAAACTTACTTCAGGGGAGAATTGAGAACGGCATCGCCGAACCATTGATCCGTCGAATCTCTTCTACGTTACGGGGTCAGACTGATTTCTACTTTCAGTTCATCCCACGATCGGAGAATATGTCGGCGGACATGCTCGCAAAATCTGCCTTCAGACTCACAGACTATGCTCCAGTTATGCACACGTCATAATTTGCCAATCCTATACATGATGGTGTGATGTCTTCAGTCGGATTACGACTACCCTCGTCTTTAGCAGCCTCCGCTGATACCCAGGCCAAAAGATTAATTTCTACACCCCCTGTGATGTTTCAAGTTACCTCGGAAAATATGTCATCAAGTGATCCTGTTGGGATTTTTGTGTAATTAAAAATCCTAGTTTGACTTGAATTATTAGTCCCTGTAAAAATTTTAATTGCATTAGAATTCATGTCTATAAATAATAGATCTCTTGACCATTAGGGTTGAGAAAAGAGGCAGAAAAGAAAAGGAGACGGGATTGAGAGAAAAAGAGAGATGTGAGACTTGGGTTGTGGCTCTCTTGTCTGGGCGACTTGAGAGGTTTCCTGTGTGTCTCTTGGGTTGTGGCTCTCTGGTTTGAGAGGTTTTCCCTGTATATCTTCTAGATTTTCTCTGTGTCTCCTTTGTATCACTGTATATAGTGGATTGATTCTCCTCTTCTTCCGTGGATGTAGGCGTTCTGGCCGAACCACGTTAAATCTTGTATTGTTGCCTTGTTCGTTTATTTTTCCGCTTTCACGTTAATCTCTGAATTTTCCAACACATTATTCGAACCAGTCTTCATTTTTCTTCATTTCTTCCTTTCGTGGAGCTTGGTCACAGCAGAGCAAAGAGCTTAAATCATTCAAAAATAAGACGTTGTCGGTAAGTTAGGAGCAGTAGAAAGAAAAAAACTAAATTGATTTTATTGTAGTTTTTGTCAAAATTGTATGAGTTTTTGTAAATTTCATATGAATCTCTCCAGTAGAGCTTGTCAATGTCACGAACGAGCTTACCTATCCAATATTTGCGAGCTCATTACCGAGCTCGTTCGTGAGCTCGTTTGCGAGCGACTCGCGAACAAGCTCGAACCGAGCTCGATCTCGTACCTTCGCTTGTTAAGACGCGAACCGAGCTCAGAAATATTTTGTTCGTTTGAGCTCGTTTAGTTTATAACCTTAAATATAATCCATAATTTTATTAAATCCAAGATAAGATAGATATTGGTAAAACTAAAAAAATAAAGTATTTGAACTGAAAAAATAAAGTATTTGAACTGAAAAAATAAAGTGGTCAAAATGTTATTTATTATATTATAAAAAAATCAATAAAAAATAGTTTGTTTTTTGTATAGGCTTTCTAATCACCGACCTATCAATTTTTTTTTGTGGAGTCCGACCTATCAATTTAGAAGTACCAAAATTGACTGCGACTCCAACCTCTTTCCCCAGAGCATGCTCCGAGACTGTCGCGGCTCTCCTACCATTAAAAGATCTTATTAATTTCTCCCAACAAGCTTGGGAAAAGATTCGGCCTTTTGTCAAGAACTGGATTAGAGATTGTGGGATTATTGGAAATGGTTGGCTGCTTCATCTTCTTCAATCAAGAGGGCGGCGTCTCCTGATTGCGGAATACTAGAGAAAAAGGAGCTGGATCTCTCTTTGCTTTTGTTCATCGTATTTTTAAATTCGATTTCCGGATAAATGTCTGAGTTGGTGGCTAGAACTGGCCGGCATCAGCAGCGTTACAAGGATGGATACCGCCTCATTGCTGGGTATTTATTATTTTTGAGAAATTTTTTGAATGCTTTTTGTTTATATATATCGTTAGGCATAACAGTTGGTGATGCATGGTTGCATGGCAATTAATCCTGGTTATTGAATTGGGAAAATGTGGAGGAAGTGAAAGCTGGTTTGGTGGTGTTTTTCGAATTCTCGGGGTTGGATAGAGTTTGGATTTTATTTCGTAATCAATGTTTTTGGGCTAATTGGATTGCGCTGATTCTCTGGTGTACATGGTGTTTGAATAAATTGGGGGGCGGCGGGGGGGTGTGGGGTGTGATTTGAGTAAAATTTTCGTGTGGGTAGATTGAAGATGCAATGCTGTTCAAAATGGGAAAGGCTCGGTTATTGGCTATATGAAACAAATGCAGTTGGATACTGTATTTGATTTATGATATGTTGATTTGTCTCTTTCTTTTTGTAAAATTGATAAGCTTGTTACTGTCTCTTTATGGATAAATGATGCATGGCGGAGTTTCAATTTTTCGTATTCAGATCTATTGTTTACCTTTAAGGAGAAAGTTCTCCGAGAATTATGCGAAAAAGGATTCTGTATTCCTTCATTTAAAATGTGATTAGTGATTAATGCATGTTGATTACGCATCACATTCGCCCTGTAAGAAAGTCAATTTTGTTCGGAGGAAGATAGGCGCTGCCCATTTGGTCAAGTTGGCTGCTTTCTGGTTAAACTTATTCAGCAAGATCTGCATTTAGTGCCAAAGTGTAATTTCGTAATTGAGGAATAGTGATTCTATCGGGGTTAATGAAAAGTTGTTCTCAAATTCTACATCGAACTACGATTTTTAACTATGCATTATAAACATATGCTGACCACTGACTGCTATGAATTTTTTGTATTAGTGCTTCCATTCAGATTAACTTCCTGTATTTACTGATGTTATGGTTTCAATTCTTTTATGTATCAGCATGTCCTCGTGCTTTTGGTCATAGTGCTCCAATCCATCATCATGGCGTGCACGTTAAGCTGGGGTCAATTTTTTTTTTCGAGATGGCAACACTTATGAGATATATATATATATATTTGCTTTGGATTATTTTGTTTCATTTAATCTAAAAGTATAAGTAGTAGGTCATATCTTATCCATTCTAACCAATGTGGTCGCCTCCTAGGTGTATTCCGTTCAGATGTAGGAATGTGGAAAATGGTGGAGGCACGTCTAATATGGTAGTTGAAGTGCTGATGATCAACTCAACAAGTGGGCCTGGTCTTCTGTTCCCAAAGGTGAGACAAATCATTCCGAGGATGTGTATCTGATTATCCTCGAGTATAATTGGTAGAGAGCATTTGTTGCTCATACTTCTCTTAATATAACTTACATAGCTATTGCTGATTAGATTATTCTCTCCTCTTGAAACGTATGAACTCAGTTGGCATAAGTGGATGAAGCTGCGAATGCGCAGTGCTATCATTTTCTCTCAAAATAATTTACATTATGGTTGATTTGTTCTCACGAGAACCCAAATCTGGAACAGCTCTGGATCTGCATTTCTTGCATCATTCCAACTGAAACACTCATTTCTTGGTGTTTCTATGTAGGGAGGATGGGAGAACGATGAGACAGCCGAGGAGGCTGCAGAGAGAGAAGCCATGGAAGAGGCTGGAGTCCGAGGGGATTTAGTGGTGAGAACACATCCTCCTTACTTTTTCTTGGTATCCTGTCCTTGTTCAAGTCCTGAAAATAGTCATCATGATATTGCTTTATGGTTCTTCTTGTAATCTAACATAACTTATTTGATTATAACTTATGAATAATAACAAATCACATTAGGCCGAGGAGCAACAAAATAGTGGCGAGTCTTGTTGGACGACTGTAACCTCTTTTACGATCTATTTGTTCATTTGATTTTCCTCTCATATGTAGTGCTCGTTTTTAACATTACGGCCCTTATGAAAAATTATCCCACTATATCCCGTGTTTAGTAACCAGAACAGCTTTTGACCTGGGGGAAAAAGTGGATTTAGATGGATTAAGTTTCCTTTCTAAATCTATGGAATTTGGGGGTGGGGTGGGGGGATAATTGATTTTTTTTAGTTAATCCTACACTCCTAAAATCCTATATAATACTGCGTACTCGGATATATTTTCCCATCCCACTATATATGACTCATCCCTGCTACTAAACCTACCCTACATAGCCAGAAGCGAGGTTCTGCATTTTCCACATTATAGTTACTTTGAACCCTCTAATTTATTTTTCCCCATTTCAGCATTTCCTTGGTTGTTATCCGTTCAAGAGCAAAACACTCCAGGATGAGTACAGCCCTGAAGGTTTATGTCGAGCTGCAATGTATGCACTGCATGTGAAGGAGGAGCTGGAATGCTGGCCGGAGAAGAGCCAACGAGAACGAAGCTGGCTGTCTATCCCTGAAGCCATCGGTTGCTGCAGGCACGTGTGGATGCGGGAGGCTCTTGAAAAGGGTTTCACCAAATGGTACACAGATGGTATGATCAGCACATTGCCAAATAAGGATCTTCAGAATTCATCAGAAGATCGCCATTGAGTTTTGGGTATTCTTTTCTTAACAGCAACTACTGATCCCGTGCCATTATCTGATACTGGTCTTGGCAACTGCTCCTTCTTAGTCCTGTTTAATTATTAGAATTTTGATGGTATAATGCTGATAGATTTGGTTGGTTTTCGGTCACTTTTTAAAGATTTTGGAAGGAAAGTCATCTTTTGGTTCCTCCCCATTATTATCCATCACCTCTTGCAAAACACAAACTATGAAAAATAGCAAGAAAGAGTTTAATTTAATTTGGAAATAATATATTCGCGAATTATAAATACTTATAGCTGAATTTTAATGTGCTCAATAAGTATTGTTGTGCATAATTTTAATATGATTAATTCATTTGCCAATTTGAGGGCTAAGATTAGATGTGTTAATTAAAATGTCATAAATGTTTAATGTGAACAGTCAGATTGAGAGATGAAGAGTTCAGATTAGAATTGAACACAATAAATAAATATTGAGCAACGCATGAATGAGCACTTGAGAATCTCTCAAAAATTTATTCCAGAATACATCAAGAATATTTGTACATCACCGTCTTGGGTGAGACGGAATGATCTAGCTCTGAGGGCGCGGCGCAATGGTCGAGAAGCGTGAATAGTCCATATTTGCAACAATTTAGTTGCGCAATCGATATGTTTCAAGTTATTGTTATGAATCTTGCACATGTTGTAGTATTGGCAACAGAGCACGGTACTCCCCCAACTGTACGTGCGAATTATATCCAAATTTTCTATATACAAAAGCATGTTCATATTTACCCATGCTCGTTACGATCAGGAAAAATAATATCCATTAAAATAAGGGCTATAACTCCCCGGACAAACAACCTAATATCTATATCGTCGCTATCACCAATAATATGTACAGATAATAAATGTTCACCAATCGAATTTATCTTCACATTAGAATCATGTACATCGTCATGATCAATATCAATGTTGTAATGTTCGCATGGTTGATTGCTACCTAATCACGTTATTGGCTCCCTATTAATTAGGAGCAATCAGGTCATCGACACATCGTGTAACGTTATGGTATACTCCCCAAATGACATCCAAAATATGTGAGTGCAAAAATGTCATAGATCAATCAGAGCAATCATAAAATTCTGATCGATCTGAATCGAACAATTTTGATATATAACCTAGCAGCAAAGACATAATAAGCAACTCGTAGATGCAACTCAATCAGACGAAAGCATTTATCAGGATGTTTAGGGGTAATTACAGTATGAGGACTTATTAGTTGCTCTAACAAGCGAGCATTTCTATACTTCAACAAATCTCCAGATACATCCCGAGACTGCTAGATAAAGACCACGAGTATTTCTATGTTTGTTCGTTATTTGTGCACGCATTTATTTATTTCGGTATATATGTATTGCATGGTTAAGGTAATTAGTTTATTTCAGTTATATTTGTTTCTTCTTTTTTATTATTATTATTTTTGTATTATATTATTATTATTATTATTTTTCTCGAGCTGGGGTCTCAACGGAAACAATATTCCCATCCTGTTGAGGGGTGAAGATATGATTGCGTACATCCTACTCTCCCCAGACCCTGTCTAAGAACGAGATTTACTGGGTATGTTTGGTCTGGTTTGGTTACCTAAGAAGAAATAATGCATTTGATCTAACAAATATTTAAAAGTTCAAATCTAACAAATATTTAAAAATATAACTATTACTAATAATAATAAAAAAACTAATATATTAAATCTAACAAATATTTAAAAATATTACAATTTAGAAATAACTTGAGGTTGCTACTGCTCCTCTTTGGAAGACCGACATTGCTACCGCTTCTCTTTGCAAAACTGAAGTTGATACTCATTCCCTTAAACCTCAGCTGTGTGGTAAAAAAGTGAGTGAGGGGCCCTCTATATAGCAAGCGTCGTGCTATTGATAGCAGCGCGACCTTGCACGGGAAACAAAGCATTTTGCAAAAAAATGGGCTACTGATAGGGTATTGTGAAAAATTTACCGTAGTGTGTTTGATATTGAGGATTGTTTTGGTCTTTTACCTTGCATCTCACAAAGTTTATAAAATGTAATACAACGAATTTGGTGTGATAAGACTTAAGTCAAAATATAAAATTGCGGCATATCCCAGATTGATAACATGATCTGCACGATGGATAGTGTTCGTAATTAAACTGAGGCTCCACTTACTGTATTAGATGTCATGTGATTTCGTTTGATTTCGCAAGTTTTAACGATCAGAATAAAATGTAGCATTTTGTTTACTAGTAATTTGATTACGATCGTTACTGTCGGTCAAACTTCCATAATCACGCAGTTT
The DNA here is from genome assembly GCA_025802335.1 of Pinguicula primuliflora. Taxonomy (NCBI): domain Eukaryota; kingdom Viridiplantae; phylum Streptophyta; class Magnoliopsida; order Lamiales; family Lentibulariaceae; genus Pinguicula; species Pinguicula primuliflora. The sequence continues at coordinate 7,803 of JAOYMZ010013884.1, forward strand.
TCGGCTGAATTGAGATTGTGGGCGCTATCTCAATCCACTCAGTTTCGTGTGATTGGGCAACTTTAAAATTTAACTCAATTGTCAAAAGACGAAAATAACCTTGTACTTCAATTAAATTACATCTTGCCCCAAATATATATATATATATGAAGTCGAATGTCGAAAAAATTCCAAAGCTAAACAACTCCTCGATTCCAATCTTTTCTCTTTCGAACCCTAGAATTCGTGATTTCACACATCCACAGTTTCCGAGCGATTACAAGGTATATCCCTCATAATTCGTTCTTTGTTTATGCGCTTATGTGTTTATGGATTACTGATTTATGGGTATATGAGTTGATGTGATGAATTGTTTGACCAAAAATTCGTTATGTATTATGGGTATATGGTCGTGATTAGATTTATAATTCGTTCGTGTTTATGTGTTTATGAATTATGGGTTTGTGAGTTCATGTTATGAATTGTAATCTAGGGTTATGTCTTGGAATTCTTGTTTTTCTTATGTTATCTTGTTTCAGAGTATGTGTATAAGATCACTTATTTGCATTGCAAATGAAGCATGGGTATACAAGATACCGAGAGTTAACACACGGAAATCTAAGGTAACAAACGTCCAAAATGTTTATATCGGTGAGACTAGTCCTATGGACATATCTCAACTTTCTAACGGTAAACATATTTGAACTTGTTTATTTATATTTGAACATGTTTATGCATATTTGATTTACGAAATTGTGGTAGTTATTCTGTTGTCCAGCAACAGGTTTATAGGATTTCCCGTCAGATGTTGGAGTTGAGTCCTTATTTGTGTTGGCAAGGTGCTCAAAAACGAACAATGGAGGGGAACAAAATAACTACCACAATTTCCCTTGTTAGACATTCAATGCTGATTATACGGCGAAGAGGTTGATTCAGACGAGGAATAGCAAGGGAAAAATCCGATGAAACCACCAAATGGAAAGAAGGAGAGTGCCAGCAAAGAGGGAGATAGTTGTGGAAGCCTATGGAAGGGAAACGAGTATGATTGAATTCTGAAGAGCAAACTTTAATCGAGCCTGTGAAGGAGCTTGTGCAGGAAGGGATGCACATCCAAGGTGATTTCAAACCAAATCTTTTGGTCATTTATGCTGAGAGGATAGCCATGAATGTCCTAGGCAACACCATTCGAGTTGTACCCCACGTGAAGTCCAAATTGCACGTGTGGAAGAAATGTACGATCTGATCTCTGACTTCATGAGTATGAAGGGGTATCCGTTGACCCAACAACGCATCATGTTGTTGTCGAAGACAGATATAGCTGGGAAAACATAGTTTGAGTATGTTCACCATTCAATCCTAAACACATTGCCATTATTTTTTATGCGTGAACATACTAACTTGTATTTGGTTAATTCTGTATACTAATCCAGACTACAAGCCGCTGCGTGGTAAACTCTTTCCCCATTACTAAGCATGGTGTGAGATTTTCGGAAGGGGTAGGGCCACTGGAGGACTTGAATGAAATGGTGGGGACAGAGAAGAAACTGGGGATTCAAAAACAGTTGAATCCGAAGATGGCCTTGATGGCAGTGAAGCTGGCCAAAAAGGCAGTGAAGTAGTTGCTAGGCCACGTGAGAAGAAAGGAAAAAGACTGATGTCATCACAGTATGTGCAAGATGAGAAGCTCAACTGCTATAAGGAAATAAGAACCTACATATCCAGCCTCCGTGAGACTGCTATATCAGCACAAACAACTACTGTCTCTGTCCCTCCAATAGATTTGGATCGGACATTGATGGATAAGCAATTCAATGTCTGGACAGGAATGACGATTGTGACTTAACTCTTGTAGTCGGGAACTTAACTCTTGTAATTAAAATCAAACAACAAAACATGTTTACTCCATATAATGTTGATATTGTTGATGCTCTAATTCGAATCACATTCGAATCATAAGTGTGCACCAAACATGTTTACTCCAAAAGTTGTATACATGGCACAATCAAAGAGATACGGTGTGAGGTACGAATTTTTTTCTGGTGCAGATCTTATGGTGCCGAATTTTGCTTTATGGTGCCGAAATCTATTATTGACTATTGGATTTGTGCTTCAACGGCCGAGATCATTTCACTTAATTAAGTGAAATGATGTCGACCGTTTAGTGAAATGATCTCGGTCATTGAAACACACAACCAACGACAAATAATAAATTTCGACACCGGAATGAAGTGTGGAGCAACGTAGGTAAACGGACAACCCCAATCCACGAACGCTACCTCCATCTTTCATGTAAACTCGAACTTCTACATCCATTTCGTAATTATGCTTGCACTTGCCAACCATTCCATCCTAAGCTTCCGCTCCCGCCACCACGCCGTCTTCCGCTCATTCCTTAACATTCTACCGGTTTTCCCGAAATATACTGTGGTAGTTAAGGCTCGGTCTACCTCCACGGCATATGCTGATAATGGTGGTCGATCCGGTGCGCTTGCTTCACCTCAGATCAATTTGGACGTTAGCCAGAGAATAGACGTGAATCCAACCAAGGGAACGCGAGACTTTCCCCCAGAAGAGATGAGACTTCGCAATTGGCTGTTTCAAAATTTCAGAGAGGTGACTTAGACAGTTTCGTCCCTATTTCTTGTAGTTCGTGTACTGAATAAACTGAAAAAGTAACCCTAATTCGCGACTGCCTGGCGTTGGGATGTTTTTGGAGCTTCATTCGCGGAATCCGCGATATTTTTTTTTAGAAAAATTGCGTTGTCGAATCTTTAGCGAGAAAAAACATTTAAGAGGTTGAAAGAACTGTATTAGAGGTGAATGATATTTTGATTTGAGAGACGCTTAATGGAATGTAAAAATGGTTGGTGGTCGTTTCAGGTTTCACAGTTATTTGGCTTTGAAGAGATAGACTTTCCTGTACTAGAGTCAGAGGAGTTGTATATCCGGAAAGCTGGGGAAGAAATTAGAGACCAGGTTTGTCACTGATTTACTTGATTAAGCTTGTTTATGTTATCTTGCACCTAAATATGAATGTAATTGCTTATCCAAAAAAAAATTAATGTAATTTTCTGGGCTATCAAATGGTATTTGGGTTGAGGTAAATTATCTTATACATTTTAATCGTAAAGTCAACTTATCAGGTTACTTGTATAGTTTCTTGTTTGCTACACTGTTTCTTGTCATGTTAGTTACAATTTCTGTGAAGCTTTACTGCTTTGAGGACCGAGGAAACCGCAGAGTTGCATTGAGACCAGAACTTACTCCATCTCTGGCAAGGCTAGTCATACAGAAGGGGTAGTTTCTTTTATCTAAACCATCTCAATGTTTGTACATTATGTTTTGATGGACTTCAGTGATTTTACGTTTTTTGTGGTAGGTTGATTTTACGTGTTCTGAAATACAAATGTTTGTGAACTCTACTTATTTTATTTTTTTAGGGAAAAAAAACTCTACTTATTTTATAGCTGTTATGATTTTGTATCCAGTGACAGCCTCCAGATTTTATATCTACGTTTTTTCCTGAATCCAGAAAATCTCTATCACTTCCGGTAAAATGGTTCACCATTGGGCAGTGCTGGCGGTATGAGCGAATGACCAGGGGTCGCCGCCGTGAACATTACCAATGGAACATGGATATTATTGGTGTGCCTGGTGTTACAGTATGCCAATTGCATTTTTATGTCTGATTTACACTTTATGCTATCGATTTTCCACGTTTCCACTATATATAACAAGGTTATGCTGTTAATTTATTTTTGTGACTTGCGCTGGAGAAATGTTCCTAATGATCTCTCCTCTTTCAGGCTGAGGCAGAGCTACTTTCTTCTATAGTTACCTTTTTCAAGCGCATTGGAATCACAGAATCAGATGTTGGCTTCAAAGTTTCTAGTCGAAAGGTGTGGAGGTAGATTTTTTGTAAAACAGTTCTCATTTTATAAACCTGAATGGTTCTTGAATCTTGATAGATCATTCATTTGACGACTGGTAAAATTTTGACTGGGGATAGTTCCTAATTGTCATTGGGCCCTCATATGATAGCGTGGCAGGCTGTGAGGTGGGCAATAATTAAAACGACTTATGTATTAATTTATTGCAATTTGACCACAAGGTAATCGGAAATAGCAGTAAAGCTGTGAATGGGTAAAACAATGAAGTTGCTTATCAGATAGTCCACAAAATCTTATGTGAAACTTTATTCATAACACTGTTGTTGGATAACGATTTGCCTGAGTAGTGTTCTGGTTGCATTTTATTGTACTTGCATTCTACAGGTTCTGCAAGAAGTATTGAACCGGTATTCCATACCCCAGAAATTATTTGCCTCTGTTTGTGTGATTGTAGACAAGGTTAGTTTGACATCGAGCCATCGAGGTTTTGATACATATGCCATTGTTATTTATGCATCTCTTATTATGTTCCAGTGTCATCATTTAGTCTAATGGATCATTCCGTTACAGCAAGGTAACGTATTATTCCATTATGATATGACAATTGGCAAGGTAATGGATTATTCCTCCTCTGTCTGTTTGCATCAACAGTTGGATAAGATTTCCAAAGAAGATATAAAGTCCGAGTTGAGATCTATGAAGTTATCCGAGGAAGTCGTTGATGAGCTGTTGGAAATCATGTCTATGAAATCTTTGACAGAGTTGGAAGGTTTGTGTGTGTCTCATTTGATCTAAATGTGACTTTTTTTAAGCATTCTTTGTCACGACTTATCTTTAAAAAAGCATTCTCTTGTTATTGTCTTGTGATTCTCTAAACATCATTGCAGATAAACTTGGGGATTCAGTGGAAGCTCTGGCTGACTTGAAGCAATTATTCACACTGGCTGAAAAGTATGGTTACTCTGAATGGATCCAATTTGATGCATCAATAGTTCGTGGTTTAGCCTATTATACTGGAATTGTTTTTGAGGTAAAATTACATTTATGCATAAACTTCATCCGTTTCTTTCTCCCTAAAATGTCATACTATCATACCAATCCGGCCTTATTCGGTTGCCTTCCATTGTTATGTTTTTCAGGGATTTGATCGAGAAAAGAAACTACGAGCTATTTGTGGTGGTGGACGATACGACAAACTGCTCTCTACATTTGGTGGTGATGATGTCCCTGCTTGTGGGTTCGGATTTGGCGATGCAGTTATTGTTGAGGTGAGTGCAGAGCTCAACTAAGTTCCACTTCCTACCTCCTCCTCCATTGTTCAGAATATTTTCTTCATTAATCTTTCTTACTCCTGCCACCATTGGTCCCCTTTGTTATTCAGCTGCTAAAGGAGAAGGATCTTTTACCTGAACTACCCCTCCAGATAGAAAACATCGTCTGCGCATTGGATCGGGATCTACAAGGCGCAGCTTCTTCAGTTGCTGCTAGACTCAGGGAAAAGGGTCAAACGGTGGACCTGGTTCTGGAATATAGGCCGCTTAAATGGTAAGCAATTTCATGACAATTTTTGTTCAAGCTTCGGTATCTCATTTTTGGTACTCGCATGCATGACCTAATAAATGTGAACATCCATGCTTGCTTTAGGATTTTCAAGCGGGCAGCCAGAATCAATGCCAGGAGACTGTTGATTGTAGGAAGTGAGGAGTGGGAAAAGGGTTTGGTGGCCGTCAAAATTCTTTCTTCTGGTGAACAATACAACGTCAAACTCCAAGATCTGCAATAACTATGCAATGCAGGCCAGAGATCTTACATATTATTATGTGGTTCCATGTACAAGGGAACTATCATTTTGGTTGGATTAGTATTGTCTTTATCTTATTCGTTGATACAAAAGTTTGAAATAATGTAATTTTGGAACATTTTACTATCACTTAAATTGGCAACACTGATTAGAGGTCACCATTTGTGTCGTACTAAGGCTGTATTTAGCGTTGTTTTATAAGTTAACTTATCAATCAATTTTATAAGTCAATTTAACAAAATAAATATGTTACGTGAACGTTTAGAGTTTAGGTTTATAATGTGACTAATTTGAAAAATTATTCTTCGGGCGAACTGAAAAAAAGTGATCTTCTGGGTCAGTCCGTAAATTCTCTTTTTTTATTCTATTCGTGAGGAGTAGCCGGAACTTATAATGGGTTGCTCAGCTTTTGTAATTTAATGTTTTAATTACTTCCCTATACGATTTGTTTGTGTGTTTTTCGAGTTTGAAAAGGGAGTGTGCCGTCGATGTAATATTTATCTTGCTGATGTTTGTTGGGACATTAGGCTGTGTTTACAACTAATGGAGTAACTTTCCTCTTTTTTTTATGCATGCCTATCAAATTAATCCACTTTTCTCTCGCTCCACATTATCTTTTTTATACTTATCTTTTCTCTCTCCAATCTATCTTTCATATTTCACAACCATAGAAGAAGGAAATTTCTACCCATACAATTTTATTATTATTATTTTATAATATTTTTTATTATATAAATTAGTATTAATTAATATTGTATTTTTTCCACCCTACACTCATTCAATTTGATAATTGGCGGTATGCTTAGCATGATATGGTAAATGAAGTTTGTCAGAGAGTTGCAGGGGCTTTGGAGATATATTCAAATACCAATTCCCATCTCGCCTTAATCATAACTCTGGCTAAACACAACAGCCTTGCTGTTGAAGCTTGCTCTATGCTGCTGATAAAATCTGGGCTGCGAATTATTGACGATGGTTTTGCTGAAGCAAATTCTCAAAAACAATTTTCTGCTATTCACATGGTGAGCTCTTTGATGAGATGCTTGGACCCCAAAAGTATGGGATCTAAATTGGAATTGGTGATTAAGGAAATGGAGAAATGTCAATCTGGCCGAATGCCATTTGTCACCGGAGTTGCTTTTGAAGCACTGCAAATTGCTAAACGAATATCTACAGACAATGGACTGAAGAATGATAGAAAAATATACGGACTTAGTTTAGAGAGTTGAACTTAACGAAGGAAAAGGTTATGGTATAAAGAAAACAGAGTAGTTCTGCTTTTATCTTCGAACAACTCTTCAGTTTTGAAGGTTTCTTAACAGAAAGGTAAAAATGATTGAGGGAAACTCTATTCTTCTCATTTCAACGTTATCATTTTATACAAACTGAAAGGCGGTTTAACAAAACAAAACCACGCCTTCAAACATGCGACTTTTGCATAGGATATGATATTTAAAAACTAACTGAACTAAATAAACAAACTCAACATCACATTGGACTTTCAACACTCCTCCTTGATGCTTTATAAGTTCAGCATTCCTAACTTTCTCAGTAGCATGGCATGTTTCTCCTTTTGTAGGACTTTTGTAAATATATCAGCAAGTTGATCTTGCATTCCGCAAAAACTCAAAGTGATCAGCTTCTCTTTCTCAGCTTCACGAATAGCATGGTACTTGATCTTGATATGCTTTGTACGATTATGAAAAACTGGATTCTTGACCATTGCTGTTACTGATTTACTGTCACAGAATAGGGGAACAGGTCCTGGTGGCAACATTTTCAGTTCCTTTAGTAATTTCCTCAACCAAAGTGCCTGATTCATAGCAGCTGCAACAGCCACATACTCTGCCTCTGCTGTGGATTGTGCCACAGTTTGTTGTTTGCGAGAATTCCAACAAAATATGGCTGAACCCAAAGAAAAACAATATCCAGAAGTACTCTTCATGTCTTCTGAAGATCCTGCAAAGTCACTGTCTACAAAACCATGCAGATATATAAGCACTTTATGTTTAAACATCAAGCCATATCCAACTGTTCCTTTAATATATCTCAAGACTCTTTTAGCAACAATAAAGTGAGTTTCAGTAGGTTTAGTCATGAACCGTGACAACAGATTAGTAGCAAACATAATATCAGGTCTTGTAGTGCATAGATATAACAGAGAACCAATCAAACTTCGATATTTTGAGGCATCATAAAACTCAGCTTCATCAGTTTTATATAGAGAAATGTCGTGAGCCAAAGGAGTACAAACTGCTTTACAATGCAGCATTTCAAACCTGTTTAATAACACAACAGCAAATTTTTCTTGAGAGACATAAACACCAACATCTGTTTGAGTCACTTGCAAATCAAGAAAATAATGTAGCTTTCCTAGATCAGTGACCTCAAACTATTTTTGCAACTTCATTTTCACATCAAGCACACCAGACTTATCATTGCCAGTAAGCATTATATCATCAACGTAAACAGATAGAATAATGCAACCAAACTCAGTAAATTTTAGATTTAAAATTGCATCATTCATACTACATTTAAAACCAGAATCGATCAGCATCTTATGAAGTTTATGATTCTAAGCTCTAGGTGCTTGATGTAATCCATATAAAGCCTTTTTCAACAAATAAACTTTTCCAGGAACAAGCTTATTCTCAAACCCAGACGGTTGAGATACAAATACTTGTTCATCTAAATCTCCATTTAGAAATGCAGATTTAATATCCAAATGTATAACAGACCAACTCTTTTGAGCAACAAGAGATAAGAGTAGTTTAATGGTATCTAACCTTGCTACTAGTGCGAAGGTTTCTGCATAATCCACTCCTGCCTCTCGATCAAATTCTCTTACAACCAATCTGGCTTCCATTTCAAACCAATGATATTTATATGTTCAGGTCTATCAACTAAAACCCACGCCCCTCCTGCATGGCTTGCCTCCAATTTAGATCTTGCATAGCAGTCTGTACATTCGTAGATTTAGCTTCTGACATATTGCATCTATTATAAATATCTTCCAAAGATCTTGAACCTCTGACAGAAGGTTCATCAGAATCAGGGAAAACACTTTCTCCATTGTCTAAATGCTTTATCATCTCATTCAGTTTCTGAACCTGCATCGTTTTCCAATCCCATCTGGCACTTTCATCTATCAGTACACTCCTCTGTACTGACATCTGCTTATTAACAGGATTATAAATCCTATAACCCTTTGACACAGAACTGTATCCCACTAGAATTCCAGTTTCTGCTCGACTATCCAGCTTATCCCATTTTGCTTCAGGTATTAATGAATAACGGATGCTCCCAAAAATTCTCAGATGCTCCGCAGACGGTTTTCTACCCATCCAAGCTTCAAATGACGTTTTATCTTTCAACAGCTTACTTGGAAGTCTGGTTTGTAAATAGACTGCACAATTTATAACTTCAGCCCAAAACTCCTTTGGCAAATTTTTTTCTATCATCAGACATCTTGCCATATTCATAAGAGTTTGGTTTTTTCTTTCACTAACTCCATTAGTATACGGAATCGTAAGTTGATGAACCACACCATGTTGCTTCATAAATGTTTGAAGCTGTCCAGATAAATATTCCATGCCATTATCCGTTTTTAACACCTTCAAATAACATGAACTTTGTTTTTCAGCTTCAGCTTTGAAGTCTTGAAAGTAGGAGAATACCTTAGACTTCTGCTTCAAGAAGTAACACCAACAATACCGTGTGTAGTCATCAATAAATATTAAAAAGTATCTCATCCCTCCTAACGAATCCACAATCATTGGTCCACATATATCAGAGTGTACCTGCTCAAGTTTTTTTGTAGTCGACAGTGTTGTGTTGATAGGAAACGATAACTGATGAGCTTTCCCTTACTGACAAATACTGCAAACATCTTCACCAGAAGAAATATGACGTAGATTCTTCACCAAATTTTTCTTCTGCATAAACTTCAAAGCTTCTAGATTAGGATGACCATACCTTCTGTGCCAAATATCAGAAGCATCTTCATGATTTAAAAATGCTTGAGCCTTCAATTTAGTCAGGTCAAGCATAAAACTTCGATTCACCATAGGTATAGAGAATAACAACTCACCCAGAGGATCATATATATCACATTTAGCATCTTTCAAAATAAACTGATATCTGTTTTCGAGAAGCTGACTCACACTCAGCAAATTTTGGACCACTTCAGGTACATAAAATACATCCTTAATTCTTTTAATCCCTGCTAAAGTGTTTACTTCACCTTCATCTTCACCCTCTACTTTCATTCGAGAGTCATTCCCAATTTTCACAGTATAGCCATGTGACTTTGATACTGAACTGAAACACCTAATTTCCGAGGTCATATGGTGTGTACAGTCTGAATCCAATAACCATTTCAATGAACCATTTCCTGACTCAGCACTGCCAGACTCAACAGAGGTCACAAAGACATGATCATCTGGTAGCTCCATCAATTCAGTCGCTTGAGCTTGCTGTCCTTGTGGCCTTAATTTATTTTATGGACATACCTTGTCAATATGGCCAGTTTGCTTGCATTTCTTGCATTGTGCATCAGGTCTAAAAAATAATAACTCTCTGAATGATTAGTCCTCTTACAATAAGAACAAGGTGGGAATTTTCCACCCTTCCTTGCCATCACCGAAGAAGATGGCTAATCCTTCTTAGGTAAGTCCTTCTTCTCCCAAGATTTTTTTTACCTTCCATTTTTCCTCCTGTTTTTTCCATTTTCCCTTCAAACTTACCAGAAAACTTTTGAGTCATCAATGCTTTAGCTCCAGTTCTGGTGACTTCTCTAAATGTCATCCTTTGCTCAGCTGCTTCTAAGGCACTCACCAAATCAGCAACTGTCATGTCTGCAACATCATACACATCTTCAAGCGAAGAGATTTTAGCCTCGAATTTTGTAGGTAAAGTTATTATGATTTTTTCCACAATTCGTCTCTCTTCGACCTTTTCTCCCAGAAGCCAAATTTGATTTACAATTTTCAGCAATCTATCAAGATAATCCTTCAACTTCTCAGATTCCAGCATATATGCCATCTCAAACTCTTTTATGAGATTAAACAGTTTCAACTGCTTAGTTCTAGCATTTCCTTAAAAAATTCGTTCCGATTCTTCCCAGATCTCCTTTGCTGTGTTACAATCCATAATCCTTCCAAATACCGATTCCGCAACAGACTGATGTAACACACTCGTTGCTCTATATCGTCTAGAGATCTTTTCTTCATAAAGTTTTACCTGATTAACATTGTTTGCATTCGGCCGTATGAGTTCGACATCGGACTCCACGGCGTCCCACAATAATTGGCCCTTAAGATAAGCCTTCATCTTTACGGCCCAAACCTGATATCCTTCGCCGGAAAAATATGATGCAACTATTCCGGCAGGAGGTTGTACAGACAGATTTTGCGCCGCCATGGATGCTCTGATACCACTTATAGAAAAATATACAGACTTTGTTTAGAGAGTTGAACTTAACGAAGGAAAAGGTTATGGTATAAAGAAAACAGAATTGTTTTTTTATCTTCGAATAGCTCTTCAGTTTTGAAGGTTTCTTAACAGAAAGGTAAAAATGATAGAGGGAAACTCTATTCTTCTCATTTCAACGTTATCCTTTTATACAAACTCGAAGGCAGTTTAACAAAACAAAACCACGCCTTCAAACATGCGACTTTTGCATAGGATATGATATTTAAAAACTAACTGAACTAAATAAACAAACTCAGCATCGCACTGGACTTTCAACAAAGAAGGCAGAGAGGGAATTGGGTTCAGACACTGGCTCAAACTTTGACAAAAGAGAGGACACCAGAAGGAGTGTTTGTACTTCTCCAGACCAGTCACAATCACCTGAATCACAAGCGGTTGATTCTGCCGCTCATTATGGTTGCTTTGTTTAGTCGCCTATTTCTATGAATCAGGGCTATCAAAATTTTCTTTCTGATCGTAGGAGTGTGAACCATAAACACTGGCCAAGGTATGAGAATGGTGTTGAAATATCACTTACAGACGACATATTCTCAAATATCACTCGTGTAAGTGAACAGATGAACTCAGACAATGATCACATCTGTCACACTCACACCCATGGAGGCTACTTGAAAACTTAACTGTTTTTATTCAAAATGGAACAATGAGGACCAATACTCCTAGTCCAGATGTAAGTTTGCTTGATATTTCCGAATACTGATGTGTTCTAAATTTTCGCTGATTACAAAAAAGAATTTAGATTTGAGATTCTTTTTGATTTAATTGTTTTATCGGTTTGTTAATGCATCTGTATCTCTATCTATTTATGCTTCAGGATTCAAACTCTCGCATGACGATGTGAAGATTTTCAGCACCCCAAGAATGCTCATTCAGTCTCTTCAAGATCTAGACAATTGTGATTTGTGCTCCTCCATGGAAACCAGAAAATCCCAAGCCCTGGATAGGAAGAGACCTAAATTTGTGCACGAACAAGATGGACTTCATGGTGACATGCACACAGACAAGAGAGACACATTGTCCTCTGGAAGAAGGTGCCTTTGCAGCTCAGAATCTATTTCCTCCACTGAAGATGTGTACTATGACGAAGATCATGTTGTGAAAATAGGACCGATAGAGCCAAACTACAGCCAATCATTTGTAGGAAATAATACTGAAGATAAATAGGACACACAGATTTACGTGGAAAACCCCTAAATAAATCGGGGGAAAAACCACGGGCAGGGATAGAAGAATTCCACTATGAAAGAATATAGGAGTTACAATCTCTTTATACCACTAG
>JAOYMZ010013894.1:0-20239 GCA_025802335.1 Pinguicula primuliflora
ATACCACAGCAAAATATGAAGAGAAACAAAGATTAAAGAAAATGCACAACAACCCAAGGAGTTGTGGTAGACGGACGGTGGACGCGCAGCATGAAGGACCGGCGGGAGTTGAGGGAGGCAGCAGATTAGGTCAAGGTGGGCGATTTTCTTTCTTCTCGACAATGACGGACGCAAAACTTCAATTCTATTCTAAACCTACCGACACAAAATTAAACCAATTGACAGCAAAGGAACACAAAATTAGACCTATGGGAAAAGGCCACGTCAGCGAACAAAAAAGTCCACATCACCAATATGAATGTGCAGTGGATAAGAGGGTTTTTGTGTCGTTTAACATGGCCTTTTATAGTATTGATTCTAAACCTACCGACACAAAATTAAACCAATTGACTGCAAAGGAACACAAAATTAGACCTATGGGAAAAGGTCACGTCAGCGAACAAAAAAGTCCACATCATCAATATGAATGCCGTTTCCTGCAGTGGATATGAGGGTTTTTGTGTTGTTTAACATGGCCTTTTATAGTATTGATATTGATAACAAAAATGATGACCAAAAAATGGAGTATATCATTTTTCATGAATGGCAACACTTACCCTCAACTTATCATTAATTTAGGGTACCATTTGAATTTCGACAATTAAGATGCCAAAATTCCGTCATATGTGTCCAACAAGCAAATATAATATTTTATTATTTTATATAGCAAGGGGATTAAAATATATATTAATAAAGAATATCTCAGAGGCTATATTTTAGTACTTCGTATATGTGAAACGGAAGGCCACACTCCGCCGGCTAATTCAGACCAGAAATACAGCGTACAATTTAATTACGAATGAATTAAATTTTGCGGTCAACGATGTTGGCTTGCAAAAAAAATAATCTCAAAATGGAGTGAGATCAGCGTGCGCTCCTGTTCGGTTCCGCCACAATCTTTGATTCTCGTCAAAGGTATTTATACCTCTCTACCACCCCTGCCACAGCAACACAAGTTTGAGAGTGTTAAACTTCTTTGGGATTTTTGACACTAGGATTTCCAAATCGTTGTTTCCTCTGTATAGGCGAAGCCTGTAGGCGTTGTATTCATGGAAACCCTTGCTGCTTTTGGAGCTTCTTTTAGCACTCTTTCACTGGACCGCGCTGCTCGATATGGGACTGGAGGATCCAAGTTGAGGGTATGCCAGACGACCCAGTTGTCGAGCGCATTGATCAAGGTAAATTATGTTTTCTGTCTTCAGGAGTAGGAATGGGGAAGAGAAAAAGGGCGATTTAAGTTTGTAGAGAGTACGTAATTTTGAAAAAAAAATAGATATTTTTGTTTGTTTGCTTATTTATATGTCGATTTAGGTTTTCATGGACTCACAATTTGAACTTGAATGAAATCTGCATCAAGATTTTCATCAGATGCCTCTCTACTTGTATCATTTGAGTTAAAAAAATCATTTGAGTTAAAAAAAGGTTTTAATTGTAGCTAATAATGGAAAGAAGTGTTTAATCCGAACTTATATGTTTGGCTTTTGTTTCATGGTGGAAATTCGTATGTCTATACTTTTTTTCCAGCGTAAGTTTGGTAGTGCTGATTTGAGTGACTGAAACCCATATTACTTTGTTGCAAGTTTTAATTTTTTTTCTTTGCTTGATAGATTGAAGGCACATTTATTTGGTGAATATTTCCATAGTTGCGAGTCGAAGAATCTTAAACTACAAACACCAGGCTAAATGATTGTGGTCTAGACTCTAGACCGATAATATGGGCAATTGGATCGCCATCACTTATTCTTGAATTAATTTAATACAATGGTCCAAATTCTTGGTCTGGACTATAATCATTTAGTTTGGACCAATTAGTCTAGATATGAAAATTTTCGGTTCAGAGTTATATATTTTATGGTAGTCTATTGACAATGAAACCTTTTTTTGACGCTTCTCTGGTGGTTTATAACAGCAAAGACCATCCATATGTCGCATGAAGTTTGGAAACCGTAAGCTGGACTTGTTGATTAGAAAGCAGACTTCAACGAGGGCATCCATGCAGCCTTCTGCTTCAGGGTACTCAGCAGCTCCTATTGCCCCACTGCAGCTGGAGTCTCCAGTTGGTCAGTTTCTCTCTCATATCTTAACAAGCGATCCACATCTTATTCCGGCTGCTGTCGAACAGCAGCTTGAACAGCTAGTTCAGACTGATCGTGAAGCCGAAAAAGAGAAGGAAGAGCCATCGGCTTCCAGTACTGAACTTATATTGTACAGGTCAGTTAGTTACAGTTATTGGTACCAACTTTTTAGCTGTATTTCTATGGATAAAGAGAGGTTTAAATAAAGATATAATGTCAGGGTTTTGATGAGGATACTCACATTCCTACCAAATTCATCCTCACACGCGCATCCACACACACGAGACATGATCCTAGTGTTCTTCTTCACGGGCTCAAAACCCCTGGTGTTGGGCCAGCCTATTCCTTTCCCCGTTCTTCTGAATTCTAACGATAAGTAGCATTCTTGGCATTTTATTGAGTGAGAAGTTGATTGGATTCTATTTAATCATTAATGCAGGAGAATTGCTGAGGTCAAAGCCAGTGAAAGGAGAAAGGTCTTGGAAGAGATTTTGTATGCGTTGATAGTGCAAAAATTCATGGATGCCAACGTACCCTTGATTCCATCTATGACTCCATTGCCGGATACTTCCGGCCGTGTTGATACCTGGCCTAGCAAAGACGATATACTAGAGAAGCTCCATTCACCAGAAGCTTATGAGATGATTCAGAACCACCTGGCTCTCGTTCTTGGAAACAGGGTGGACAGTTCTGATTCTGTTGCTGAGATTAGCAAATCGAGGGTCGGCCAGGTTTATGCAGCCTCTGTGATGTATGGATATTTCCTTAGACGGGTAGACCAACGATTTCAGTTGGAGAAAACTATCAAAGTCCTTCACCAGGGCATTGACAACAATGACGGTAGCACAGGACAAGTTACAACTGCGGAGATGAGACCTGGTGGTGATGACTTTTTTAGAAATACTACCCCCCAACCAGAAACGTCTTCATGGTCTGGTTTTGGAGGTCTACCTGGGGTAAAACCATGTCGGTTGCGGACCTATGTCATGTCATTTGACGGAGAAACGCTTAAAAGATACGCAACAGTCCGCTCCAAAGAGGCTATCAGCATCATTGAGAAACATACTGAAGCATTGTTCGGTCGACCCGAGATTGTTATCTCGCCTCATGGTACCGTCGACTCCTCCAAAGATAAAACCATCCAGATCAGCTTTGCCGGATTAAGGAGACTTGTCTTGGAGGCTGTAACTTTCGGTTCTTTCCTTTGGGATGTCGAGAGCTATGTCGACTTAAGGTATCATTTGGTTCCAAAATAAACTGGAAGGAAGGTATCGAGGGTTGCTTGACTGACAACAGATCCAGGATATTCATGACTGGATCACATTAACCATCCGTAAGTAATGACTTTTGCTTTGTATTTACTTGTTGCTTGAATGTGATGTTATCATGAAACTGGTGAAATTTCTATAGTATATCATAGGATCCTGTCAGTATTTTCATGGATTCGTGGCTGCTATATTCTCGTATTAGCCGTCGATGTTCTTTCCAAGAACAATGCAGATTGGGCCAGGCTGATAATCATCTACTTTTGTAAGCTGGAATGAAATGAAAATTCGCAGAAGCTAATAGTGCAATTTTCTTGAATAAGCAAATATTACTTATCTGATGGTGGAAATATAAATGGATAACATTTTCTTAAGCTATACAGATACACATATTATCATCTGAAAGAATGGGGGATATCAACAAACATCCACAGAATGATCTGGAAATTCAATATGAGACATTTAGATATGTGATGGTGGAATGATTTGTATAGTAGCTGTTACATACTATCTTGCGAACCAGCTTCTTGTTCCAACTTGTTGCACAACTTGGTGAAAACTACCGTATGCATGCAAAGATTATTAAAACAATTCTTATCTAAGCCACTTGAGAGTTTGGCAACAAATTTGTATTGACACTCTAACTTCCTGATAAGCCAGTATTTTGTGATAACATAACCTGTCAACTTCCTTAGCAATGTTGGTGTCAACTTCCTTAAGAGCCCGTTTACTGCATATGATTTGGTTTGATTACGGTCGTTATTGCCGTTTTTAATAGGGGTGGGCATTCGGAATTCAAAATTCGATCGAAATTCGAAACTCGTTCCGAAATTATTTTGGAAGTCGAACCACCATCCCGATCCGTTCCGTATTATAATTTGAAATTTCAAAATTCGGAATTTCAGAATTCGAAATGCCCAGTATTTCGGAATTCAGAATCAAAATGTCCACCTCTAGTTTTTAACGACCGTAATCAAACTAACAAATCTGTTTATTTTGAGTTTGATTTGGAACGTTAACCAAGGTATAACTCTTCATATTCACCCTGAAATGTTGGTGGAAGGATTCCGAGCATTATTTCGATCCCCCAATTTACGTGTGATTGAGGTGGTTAACATTTTACTGAAATGTAAAAAGACCCTTAACTATTCATTGTAATAACCACCCACCTTTCCAAAAAAATCGTAATAACCAACCCACCTTTCCATATATACTTTCCAAATGTAAACCACCCCCGCAGACATCCCTCTTTTGGCGATTTCCTCCTTGCTCGCGAACCTTAGATTTTTCTATTGTTAAAATTTTTCTTCGATTTGTTGATATTCATGAATTTTCTTGACGATATACTCGGTTCGACGAAATGGATAAGCTTAGATATATGTGTAAAGCCTTTTTTGTTTGCCTTTTGTTGATCGAACATCCTGGTTGAACATCTAAATTGGGTGTGATTGGTTCTGTTTTGGTTATTTTTTGGTAAGGTAATGTCCGAAAGTTCATTTTTCATTCGAATTCTATTTCTGTTCGTGAACTTGCCTTCTCAGCCACATCTTCTTGTCCGAAATTTTGTTCGTTCATTGCTGAATCTTTCGATCTTTTAGCAAATTTCTGATTACATTGTTTAAAGTTCAGATTCTTCATCCTGCAAAATTTTTTTTTGACACAATACATTTTTCTTTTTTTGGGGTAATTATTCTGCTATGCTGTTATTACTATGTTGTTAATTTTTCTTTGTTTAAAGTTTCTTACTATGTTGTTAAATTTCCTACTATGATCTACTAAAACATACAGTAAAATTCTGTAGAACTTTTCCATCTATGTTGTTAAATTTCCTGCTATGTATATAAATAAACTATAGTTTTGATAAAATTTTGTAGAACTTTTTACATAGGCTATAGTTTTGATAAATAAATTTTTTTGTTGGATTTTACAGAGGGCTTGTAGATACCAGAATTTCCGCACAATCTTGATTCTATTTTCAATTTTAGATTCAGTAGAACATGTAGAACACCTTGAAGGTAATAAACGAGTTTGTCGTATTGACGGAATTAGGTATAGCTTAATTCACCGTTTACCGAAACAAGTTGAGTACTTGAACAAGTTGATTTTGGAAAATGACATTGACTGTTTTGGCAATCTAAGAATGATCAAGGATATCTTCTACCGTCTTTGCACCATTCTTCGTGTTGGCTAAATGGTTAGTGATGATGTTTACGTTAGTGCAGAAGAAGAGATTGCAATATTCTTTAAGATAGTAGGTCACAACCATAAGTTTAGAACCATTGGGTATGATTTTCAGAGGTCTACCCGAACTATATTTAAAAGTTTTCATGAGGTCTTAAATGTTGTTGTCAAACTCAAGCTATTTGTTCAACCTGTTCCTGTACCTGAGGATTCTACGAATGAGCGTTGGGGTATATTTCCGATAAGGATAACTGTTAACTTCAGATACATATTCGTATATATTTGTCTATAGCTTATGTACTGATTAGTATTCAAATGGTGCAGGGTTGTCTGGGAGTTCTTGACGGTACATATGTTCCCGTTCATGTACCAAACCAAAAAATTCCCTTCTTCAGGACAAGGAAAAGCCAAATAGCTGTGAACATACTGGTGTATGTGACCATGAAGACCGCTTTGTCTATGTCTTGTCAGGGTGGGAAGGATCAGCTGCTGATGCACAGGTGTTAATGGATGCATCTTGTCGACCTGATTGATTGAAAGTTCTTAAGGTAATGCCTTCATTTAATTTACTTGTTAACAAAGTAATGCATTCACTTTATTAAACGGTTATGTTATGTTTTGAAGGCACATACTACCTTACGGATAATGGGTACGTAAATCGCGAAGATTTTTTAGTTCTCTATTGTCATACACGATATCATTTGCAGGAATGGGTCATTGGGAATCGGGTGTCACAAAATGCAAAAGAATATTTCAATCTGAAGCACTCTAAAATCAAGAATATGATTGAACGCACGTTTGGCATCCTCAAGCGTCGTTGGGCAGTGTTAAGGTCCCCGATGTACTACAACGTACAGTGTCAAATTAAGATGATATATACTTGCGCTATTCTCCATAACTTCCTCAAAAATAATCAACTGCCTAATCTTGTAGATGAGTTTGATGACGAAACGAAAACGCAGAGTCAGACGTACACAAATTTTTCTATAGAATATGTCGTTATCTTGGAACCATCTTCAGCATGGACACTGAATAGGGATAAAATGACGACATTTATGTTTGATAGATACAAAAATCTGGCCCATTGACAGTGAACTATGAACTTCAATGTATGGTTTAGTGTGTTGACTTATTTTTCGAGTATTTTACATTGATTGGATTAGTTAGTTGGCATATTTTTCGAGGGCAAACATTGTTTGTTTGTTGGTTTTTCGACTGTAAAACATTGATTTGATAGTTGGCATTGTTCGTAGGAGTGTTTTGACTGTTTGATATTCAAGAACGAGGTTGTTGGCATGGCTCGTCATATTCTGTTTGTTCGTCATATTCTGGTAGTTGGGTTTGTTTACTTTGTTTGAGGTGGATTTAATGTGGATAGGGAATGTGATTCAAAATACGGATATTTTTGTCTTTTCACCGTCATTTAACTGTTCAATCAACCCAAATCTACCTCAAAGTAAATACACGATATCATAACTAACTCAATCTAAATCAATTTCGAAAATCTGTTTACTGTATTTGATATTGATATCGCCAACAATCCAAATCAATATCAAACTCGAAATCATAAATATGCAGTAAACGGGCTCTAACTATGTTTTTGGTAAACAAGTCATTACATGGCAATGTTGGTGTACTCTTACATTATTTCGTTTAGTATCGAGGCCTAATGAATTGGTTTGGTCATATTCTAAAAACCTTTGTGCGGTCCATGAATGGTCCTAGTTCACCTATTGCGAGGCGGCTGTACAAGCAAGCCAAGAGTATTATTATGCAATGGTGGCTAGATGACCGACATAAACATGGGTTATAATAGCTCAATTTGGGGTATAATGAAGATTTTGACTCGGAAATGAGAAAATCATACTAAAAATATTTTTTTTAAAATAATTTTGCACCACAAAACCAGATTGGTGGCTTGTCTTTAAAAATCCCCCACCTGGGCCCATGATTACCATCTATTTGGACTGTGAATGTTTGATTCCCACGCTCCCTGAGCATATTCCAAACACAATTATTGTCTCAATTCTCTTTTTACGCACATTAAAAAAAAGTATTTTCCTTTTTATTGCAATACCGACAAACATCATTCGTTTATTGTCAAAGCTCATGGCTTACGTGTTTCTTTCAAAAACTCCAGCAATAAAGCAACACATATATTCAGACTTGCACCGGTTGTTCACCCCAAACAATGGCTCTCAACCTCATCTTTGTAGCTACGATCATGATTCTCACCTCATCCAACGGATATAGAGTTTCAGCTGAGTTTACGAGATTCAAGCACCCGATAGGAGGCCATGAAACGCTTCGATTCTTGGTGGTCGGAGATTGGGGGAGACATGGTCAATACAACCAATCCAGAGTTGCTCAACAGGTGACTCAATTGACTCGCGAGGATTGATAAAGAGCTATGTTTCGAAAACTCATTGCTTTTTGATATTTAGTATCGAGAAAGCGGGCCGTGATGATCATATAAACAGTCTAAACGGATGCTTAAATGATATTTGGACGGACGGACGGTGACCGCCCAACGCCTACACCACCTAGATCACCATGACTCTTTTTTACTGCAAGACCATAGCTACTTATTCAAGATTTTCGGGAGCGCTTGCCAAAACTATTGAAATATATGATTTTTGTGATTCTTTTTAGATGGGAAGAATTGGTGAGGATTTGGATATAGATTTTGTGGTATCCACGGGTGATAACTTCTACGACGATGGCCTGACCGGTGTGGAGGATCAAAGCTTCCTGGAGTCGTATAGCAATATTTACACTGAACAGAGCCTTATAACTACATGGTTTGTTGGTAAGTAGATCAATTCATTCCGTTTTTTAACTTGTACACTATTTTTTTGCAACGTAAATAATGGATTTTATATATATTTGTAATTACAATATATATTATACACAAAATGTGCTTTTAAAACAGCAACTAATCCTAGAATTGTTAGAAAATCGGTCCGCCTCTCTTTGAGTTTGGGCCTCGTGTGCGCAGATGCGCGTATGTGAGCCAACTTAAATAGGTGGATGTGGATTACTCTCATTAAAACCTTGAGCCAAGGTAATTGATTGTACCACCACATTCCTATTTAAATTGGTTCATAATTGTTTCTCTAATCTGTATGGGACAACATTCCAATACTCCCCCTCAAGTCCAACTAAGTAAACCATGTTAGACTTGGATAACACAATGGCCAAATATTGGGCCAAACACCTCCATGGGCCCCTTCACCCATGGGTACAACACTCCGGACTCCCCTCCGGAAACAAATTCGGGCCTCAGTGAGCCAAACACCTCCATGGCCTCCCCCATGGGTACAACACTCTGGACTCTCCTCTGGAAACAAACTCGACCCTCAGACCGCCCGCTCCGATACCATGTTAGAAAATCGATCCGTCTCTCTTTGGGCTCGGGCCACGTGTGTGCCAAGTAGATCAACTTCCCAATTAGATGCTGACCTCGATCAACATCTTCACCATAACTAGATATCTTGAGTCCGAGATTCGAGGCCATTGGAGTATCAACAGGTTTGCACTCCAACATCCCAATCTCTATCAGTAAGTCCAGAATGTATTTTCTTTGGGATATATGAATGCCCAAAGAAGATCGCATCACCTCAATGCCCAAGAAATACTTAAGGCCCCCCAGTTCCTTCATCTCAAATTTCGTAAATAAATTCACTCTCAAGACCTCCATCTCTGCTGTGTCATCCCCAGTAATGATCATGTCATCCACAAATTATGAGGCATGTCATACCCTCATCCCTCCGTTTGATGAACAGAGTATGGTCAGAGTTACTTTACTCATAGCCATACTTCTTCATTGCTATAGTAAATCTCTCAAACCACGCTCGCGGAGACTGCTTATGGCCATATAATGCCTTCTTCAATCTGCATACCTCTCTAGGTCGAAACATCTGAGAAAAACCAGGAGGTCTATCCATGTACACTTCTTCCTCCAGATCTCCATGAAGGAAGGCATTCTTGACATCATACTTAAACAAGATCCACTCCTTGTTTGCTGCAATACAGAATAAGACACGGATTGTGTCAATCTTGACAACAGGAGAAAATGTCTTTGAGTAATCTACGCCATATGTCTGAGTGTAGCCTTTGGCTACTAGTCTTGCTTTGAATCTCTCAACAATGCCATCAGCTCGCCTTTTGATCGTGTAAACCCACTTACACCCCAATGTCTTCTTCCCATCAGGAAATCTGCATGTCTCCCAAGTCTGATTCTGTGTCAAAGTAGTCATCTCAGTCTCCATAGCCTTTCTCCATTCAGGTGATGACATAGCCTCCTCAACACTTATAGGAAGATCCTCTCTATACAAGGCTGTGGTTAATGCCTTGACAGAGACAAACTCTCTCCATTTAAATAGATTCACCATTGGATATCGCTGTGAGCCAGGAATATGATCAGGAGAGAACCTCCGAGCTGATATCCCACGAGTAGTTCGTGCAGGTAAAGAGCGGCCTGGGCGCATCACCTCATCTGAAGTGTGATCGACTAGTGACTCAACAGATGTATCAGATGGACTTGGAGAAGATATGCTAGGAGAAACATCAGAATCATCTGTAGTCACAATATGAGGAGTGTCATGAGTATGTACCTCGATATCCGGAGATGGAGAGTCAGTGAGCATGGGCACAAGCGAAGTAGGGGGGCAGAGGCCGTAGATCAGCAGATACAGGTGCTATGGGCGAAATATGGGCCGGATGCCATAGATCAGCAGATACATGTGCTATCCATTCAAGTGGGTCATATACCAACCTCTTCCCCTGACCATTGGAATGGATAGACTCATAGTAGAACTCAGATTCTACTCAAGCTCTTGTCCGTGTAAAGAAGATTGTTTATTACTTGCTTTTTCGGTTGCCATACGACATGTCTCTTTCTCCTTCATTCCATCTGATCTGCTTCTTTCATTTGGGCGTTCCACCGAAGGTTGCGTTGGAGGTTGACTTTTACTTCGGGATAATGGATTTGGCATGGAATCCGTCGTATGTGACTAGTAGCCATCGCTATCGGAAGTCTGTCGTGGCTGGGTTTGAAGATTTTGCCGGATCTGTGGATCTGCAGGGTCTGGTTTTTGTTCGATCGGATCTGGGCTCGTGGAAAATGAACCGACAGCAACAGGTCGTGTGTCGTGTTGCTATCCCTGTTGGTGAGTTTCGACCCATGGGTCGTTGTTCATGAATTCTAGCTCCTGCTCTGGTTCCCTCTTTTCGCTGCCCCTTCATCACTTCTCGTATGATCGCGTCAAAACTTTTTAGAATTTCACATATAATTGGTGGACTCTGTCCCTTCAAACATTGGGTCAATGTCTGACCGAGAACACTCGTATGTTCAGCCATCACGGTGGATGTTCGTCGGAAAAAGCAATCTGCAGATAACGATTCCGCAAGAAATTCTTGCTCTGATACCATGAAGAAAAGAAAGAACAAGAATTTACGTGGTTCGGCAATGCTTACGTCCACGGGAGAAAACTTTTTCTTGTATATTCATTCACACTTTTCTCCTTTACAATATACATGTATTTATAGGCACATCTAGGTCTAGGGTTAACCCGGAATTTATGGTAATCAAATCCCGAGAAAGAAGAAAAGATTTGCAATTAAGGATAATTACAAATCTTCTCATATATGACCTCGACTAACAAGAATAGGATTGCATATCTTGCCCATAAAAAACAGCAGTGTCGTTCCGTCGATCATCTCATCCGCAATTGAACAACACTTTTCGGGAATCTCATCCAATCGAGATAGGTGTAATCTCGTGTGATTCCCCATCTTCTCAGGATTTCCCAAGTACAATGCTAAACCGAACGGAGAATTTCATCTTGATCACACACATGTTGATCGAGCAATTTCTAGCAAGCAAAATTTGTCAGATTGTTGCAATCCAGATGCATCATCCTTCCACCGAAGGATAAGATTGTAATTCAAAAGAGGGTAACCTCCTATAAATTTTATCTATGGTAGGCTTCCAAAATCTGATCCTCTTAGCATTATCTCTGATAGGTAACCCTAGATATTGAAAGGGGAGGTTCTCAATTAGGCATCCCAATTGGTAATCAAAGTGGCTCAATTCATCTTCTAGAGTATTAACTCTATAGATCCAATTTTTGGAGTAGTTGATCTTCAATCAACTCACCATTTCCAGGCACCTGAGTGATAACTTAATACCTTGGATACCCTCTTGCATTCCGTTGCTGAATATGAGAGTGTCATCAGCATATTACAATTATTTGAGAATAATTTCTCTTATGGAGAAACTCGTATAAATGTTCCTATGCTATGTTGCCTGCAGAATCCAATTTAGCATTTCCACTGCTATCAAAAATAATAAAGGGGACATAGAATCACCTTGTATCAAGCCATACTGTGTTTTACATTTAGCAGTAGGAACAGTGTTCGACAAAGAACTAGGCGGTCAGGGCCCGCTACGCACCTAGACGACCTAGACAACTGCTTAAGCGCCTCTAAGAGGGAGCTTAGGTAACATTCAGGCAGAGCGAAAGGCGACCGTCCAGTGCCTGCCTGGCGGGCTAGGCGACCACCTTCTCCTCGGACAGAGAGTAGAACTCCCTTTAACTAGCATTGAGACTTTAAGATTAGGGATACACTCGAAAATCCACTGTATAGACTGACCACAAAATCCCATATTCACCATAGTCTGTCTTAAGAAATTTCAATCCACCGAGTCAAAAGCTAGTTGGAAGTCCACTTTGAACATCACGAGTCTCTAGCCTATTTTTTTTTTTGGCAAAGTCTTATGCTTTATTTGCACAGATAACCTCCTCAGTAATATTTATCCCTTTCAAAAATCCAGTATGTTTTGGAGAAATGGGAGTTGGCATTACTCCTTCAACCTTCCTCTCAAAAGTTTAGAAAGAATTTTGTATGCACAGTTAATGAGGGAGATGAGCCTGAATTGATCAAGGGTCACTGGCCTATCTACTTTTGCCACTAATGTGATGAAAGAAACATTAGCCCCTTCTCAATTCTCCTTGTTTCATTTAACTCAGCAAAGAATTCCAAGAAATCTGATTTGAGTACCCCCCCAGTATTTCTGCATAAAATTGAAGATAATCCCATCTCGACTAGGGCTCTTGTTGTCATTACGACTCCATTCTACACTTTTCACCTTGTCCCCTGTGAATGGGACACAAAGCATATCGTTTTAGTCAATACTTATGGTTGGTCCCAGTGATTGCACGATTTTTGGTTTCCTAGGAACAGGTTGTACAAACTGAGTCTGAAAGAATAGTTTTAACCCCTCTTTGGCATCCTCCACCTCCTCCTTCCATTGGTCCCCAAAGAATTGGCTATGAATATCTATTTGGTACCTCTTTTTCTCAAAGAAGCATGGAAGTACTTGGTATTGGCATCTCCCGTTAGTGGTATGCCGACTAGCTGAGAGTTTGAGATAAATTCACAGATAAGTTTGATTCTGACAAGACAAAAGGTGAGATACCCAGCCTCTCTTTAGGGGATCTTTCTAAATTGAAGTCCCCAATCACAAAACACCTTTCTTCAGAGTACAACATCCTGTGGGTCACCAGCTTTTGCCATAAATCTTTTTATGCCCTAAAATACATGGAGGGTATACACAAATCAGAGTAATTAACTGGCCTTCATATAATCCAGTCACCCCAATGGAGTAAGAGTCCTCCTAGGCTCATGTATTTTGGAAACTGGAAGTTCTCCAAGTAACTAGAATTTCCCTAGATGCCCATGTCGAGTCTTTATGCACATAATCAAAGTTTGTCCTGTTTTCCCATAACATTCGAACAAGAGAGGCATTTAAGGATTGGAGTTTAGTTTCTTCAATTCCAATAATATCCAATGAGTGCTTCTTGATCATATCTCCGAGTAACCTCCATTTGGTCGGGGGTACTCATTCCTCTTATGTTCTAGCTTAATATCTTCATTGTAGACCATTTTGTTCTTCTTCAATCGACCTTGAGCTGGCCAATATTCTGTCATGTATAGCAGCTGGCTGCTCCTCATGACATTTTTCTTTTGCAACATCCTCTCTATTTTGCAAGTTCGTGAGCAGTAAGTTTTGTACTGTTTCACTCTCACAGCCATCAAAATTCACAACTATGCTTCTTAAACATTTATGGCCCATCCATAGATTTCTTATCACTTGAGTCTAGTGGTGACTAGATAGTATATCCAGCCTCCTTTCCAATAGGAGGATTGAGATTGCAGTCACTTGGCTCACTGTTTCTTTCATCATAAGATATTCTCTCCTTAGTAGCCGGATTGGGGACGTTGGTTGTGGTCTAGAGGTCTCACCCACTTCTCTGTTATCCATATTGTCCCCTCCACTCGCATTATTTTCATTAGGTTACCCCTCAAAAGAATTTCTAGTTTGCACTGGGAAGGAAAAAATCATAATTACCTTTCATGTTCTCTCACCTCTATCCGATTGTGAAGTTCGGTCATTTGAAACATTGGGATCCTACTGATCTTGTGGAGCAGCAAGTGTCTCAATAGTCTGTCACTTGTTACATCCTATTTCTGCCTCGATCCATACTTTGTAGGAGTTCTCGTCCACATGAATATCTCTGGTGAATACTATTTTTTCCTGAAAGCAAGTTTGAATACATGGTCTGATTTCCCCGAATTTCTTCCTTTTGAAGGTTTCTTCAAATGGAGTGATATACTTTCCCAAATCTCTCGTAATCCATTTATAGAAACGATGTGTCGTACTGGTATAGGGGATCCCAACCATTCTTATCCAACATGTTCTCGTGAATTAGTTTCCAAGAGATCATCAGAACTCTAGGATTTCGTAGATACAAAAACCTCTAGCATCTCAACAGATTGATCATTCAATAGCACCTTCTTTTTTCAGCAGATCATGGCTAGAGTAACCATGTTCTCCCTTCGACATGTGATAGACCAATATTTTGATGCCCCCTGCAGAAGATCTTTCTCTTGAATACCGTCAGTAACACACACAATAAGACAATGCTTTAACTAGTTGGTTTCTTTAGCAGTAGGAGAAAATGTTTTGCCATAAGTAGGTTCCCGAGCATTCTTATTTAGGGGCGAGAATTCATCTTCTATAGATCCCCTTTGGTCAGCTACTTTCCAGTAACTACTGAGAGATATCGTTTGGCTACTCATAGTCTGGCCACTTTCATATTTAGGGTATGGTACTTCCATGAAAATTTTACCAACCTGCACCCATTTGAGTAAGATTTTAATGTCAACATTCTTATGGAAGGAGACAAAGACGTAACACGGATTCTTGACATTATGCTTGTTTGGGATGAACATGTCCTTAACTTCACCATATTCTGAGAACATGTGATGAAGGTTGTTCCTTCTCCATGATGACGGAAACCCAACAAAGTAAAGGTTGGTCGATGTTTCTTGCAGCTTTTGGTGAATCGGTGTTTGATATTGGGTAAGTTTTTACCCCTCTGGGAGTTCTTATTCTCCCTTCTCTTTAGACTCCTCAGGCATAGTTGTTGTTCTCTCCTCATTCCAAGATATGCAGATTACAGTAAAATATCAGTGTGCTAAGTGCAACCTAATCCAAAGGTCTATTGGAGAAACCGTGATAGACTCCCTCCTGTCAAACAAGCACACCCAGGATGACAAACAAGTGTAACTACCCAGCCATTTCTGCACTAAAAACCATAGCAACCGGTATTTCAAAGGAAGAAACCTTTTGAATCTAGCCCCTTGCTTGACGAGCTCACGCGGAAAGGCAAAAGTGGCTAATCCATGGCCATTTCCACTGTAATGTAATGTAATAGTTCAGATAATTGTTCATAGAATGTTTTCCGGCCTAAAACTCGCCGGTCAAGATACCTTGAAAGTTCACCCTGGGAGACTTAATTTCAATTGAATAGTAATAGGGTATTAAACTTGTACAAAATAACACTGTCATATAATTTAGTGTAAATCATCCCCTATATGTATCTTATTTTTCAAAAGCCTGATCGTCAAAAATGCCCCAGAATATTGGTGCCACCAGCGACAATGTAAGAGGTGCTGGTTACACTAGGGATTGCTTGCTAATTCGTAATTACATGTTGATTGTTCTACATTCGCTATATCTAGTTTGTTAAATAGCATGATTAGGCTGCCCAGGGCCACCTAGTACTTTTTAGAATACTAGATATATCTTAAAGCATATCGTTGGTTGGACATTTCGATGAAGAAATATTCATTGAATGTCCATCGGGGGATACATCTTAACCAAGAATTAGCAAGCAATCACTGGTGTCACGAGCCACTCCGGTACTGCCCCCTTCTACACATTCAAAATGATGTTTATGGCTCTGATAAAAATGTTTCAAATTGCAGTTCTGGGGAACCATGACTACAGAGGCGATGTATCGGCGCAGCTGAGCCCCGTTCTCAGCAAAATAGACAACAGATGGATCTGTTTGAGGTCTTTCATTGTTGATTCAGGTGAGTGAAGGTCTTGTTTCGAGCACAGGGGCAATCACACCCTCCGAGAAAAAAATACTTAGCCAGATGTTTTTTTTGAAAATAATTGAAGTTGGTTCTCTAATCTGTATAATCACCATTTCGAATTTATATGTAGGTGTTGTAGAGCTGTTCTTCGTTGACACAACTCCGTTTGTGGATGAATATTTTAAGAATCCCAAAGATCACACTTATGATTGGCGAGGGATCATCCCTGTGGAAAATTATACAGCCAATCTTCTCATAGTAGAATTCCATTCCATGCTTTATACATACTACTATACATTGTTCTAGAAAGCACTCGGATAGTTGTCCCTCGCTCTGTTCAAATGTCGCCTAAGCACCCACTTATACGGGCGCCTAGGCTTCGTGGGCATTGGGTGACCATTGACCGACGAACATTAGAATATTGATCCTCCATAGTATTCCATTTCATATATCCATTGTTACATACTATTACTTTCAGGATCTTGAGTTAGCCTTAAAGAAATCAGGAGCCACTTGGAAAATTGTGGTCGGCCATCATACCATCAGAAGTGTTGGGCACCATGGGGATACACAAGAGCTTGTAGACCGGCTATTGCCAATTCTGAGAGTAAGTAAGAATTAGGAGCACCATGTTGGGAAAGGGACTACAAGCACACTCAGTTCCAAACCATGAAACAGAGTTTTCTAAAATCATTCTTTATGCATGCAGGCTCAGGATGTTGATGTTTACATAAACGGGCACGATCATAATCTCCAACACATCAGCGACTCGAAGAGGTACCATACAATGATACCACCAGACCAATCAACACAATCTATGTCATTATTTTCATCATCTTTTCTCTGTTTTTGTAGTCAAATTCAATTTTTCACCAGTGGTGGTGGATCTAAGGCATGGAGGGGAGATGTCAAAGACATCAACAATGAACAAGAAGAGTTGAAATTCTTTTACGATGGCCAAGGATTCATGTCTGTGGAAGTGACGCAAATGGAACTGGCCATCATGTTCTACGATGTGGATGGGAGAGTTGTTCATCAATGGACCAAATCAAAGAACCAACTTCTCTTGGGCATATAAACAAACACTTGGGATTCAAAACACTTCAGTGAAATAAAAGCTACTGTTTTTCTAGTTTCAACAATAATGCTACTTAATTTGTACTAAACAATATCACACGAACATGTTACATTGTGATATACAAAATTATTAAGTGCATCTAGCATGATTCCTAGTTCCAATTTTAGTGTTAAATAAATTTGGACTTCATTACTACATATTTTGAGGGAGTTGGGATTTTATCCCCTATCTTATATATCAAATTTTTAATTGGGTGAAATAATAATATGTGTTGTCGAATTGGTCTCACACTTTGAAAGCAAAAATGTCCCATGCACCACCGGAAAAGATGCAATGAAATTCATGTTAATGGATTAATCGAAATTGTGACGGAGCATGAGATTTTTGGTCTCTAGTTTATAAGTTTTCCGTTGGTGCGATCAATATAGACATCGAACGGTGCTAGGTCACCCATTTAGAAAAATTGAGTACATTATTGAGTAAATAAAGTAGGGAGTTGGGAATATGAGAGCACGGTCAGCGTAGGATCGGGTCCGGGACGGGTGAGTTGCCCAAGAAATTTATATATATTCATATATAATTTTATTAACTGTTTTATTTATTAACTTCATTTTACTTGGTTCAAGTCGTAGATCTAGTAAAAAATTAAAAATTATGCCCACAAAAGGCTAAAATGGATCAAGCCAAATTCATTTTTTGAGGTTTTAATTTATTTAACTTTAATTTATTATTTTTATTTTTGTGTGTGTAATTTACTTGTCATTCCACTAATAAAAAAGTATTACACGCTATGTACAAAGACTGTTCTCGTAGATCGTGATTCTCAGCCTAATCGTAATCAGGTCAGATCTATATACATCAGGTTACAACATTAAACATAGTTGAAGGGTTGCGCTGCCAGTCTACCAAAGAATATCCAGCAGGTGCAACTCCATGAGCTTTTATCCAGTGCCACGAGTTCATCTTTACCATTTCAAAGACGTCGCATATACCTTCAGCGTCAAAACGTACACAATTCTGTTCTTTCCAAAGGTACCACACAGTCACTTGCCAGATTGTATGTCCTATCCTTTTCCGTATTCTCCCTTGAAATGAGTTGATGAAAAGTGTATGATGTTGTTCCCATGGTGATGCTGGACTAAATGGTGTTTTCGTCCAATGCACAATTTGTTGCCATATCTCACTAGCATGACTACACAAACAGAAGAGGTGTTCCGCGTTCTCCTCCACTTCTCCATACCAGATACATCTCGCAACCATTGGGTCAAAAGATATTCCACGATGGTGAAGAATATGAATGGTTGCTATTCTGTTTTGTAGTAGGCGCCATGAGAATGTGTGTATCCTGTGAGGAGCATACTTCCCCCATACAGCTGCTAAGTGGCTCCTATCCTGTGCTGTAGACGTGTTTTGCCCACGGATGAGATACTATGTAGATGAAAGTTGAAATTGTGAACCTACCTTATGTTTCGGCCCTCCAACTGCAGCCATCTTCACCTTCTTCTTCCAGCAACACATCACTTAGGTTGGATCACACCAGATGAAGTCTCTCCAGCTCCCATTGTCTTAGTGGTCTTCGGAATAACATACCTCAAGAAGATAATATTTGCTTGGACCCCCACTCAGTAGCACCTTGCAAGGACCCTCGCACAGAGATATTCTTGTTAGAGGCTAATCTAAACAAGTCACCAAATAAGGTTGCATATGTGCCTTCTTCATTCCAATTTGTTTTCCAGAATGAAGCTTCCCGTCCAGTTTGTAGCTGGATCTACATGTTCTCATTAAACTAATGTTCTGTAGCAGCAGATAGCCAGATGTCCTGCCAGATTTTTGAGGTATTGTCTGGCAGAGATACCAAGTATAATTCTGACATATGGTCATTTGGCCTGAAATATTTCGTCAGGATGGACTCTCTCCCAAATCCACTTGTGTCACAATTGAAATGCCAAATCCATTTTGCGAGTAGAGCCTGATTCATATCCTTCAAGTCCCTCAGTCCTAGTCCTACATCCCTTTTTTCCAGGCAGAGGTGCTCCCAACTTGTCCAGTGTATAGGACGCATCTGTGAGGAACTTGATTGCCATAAGAATTTGGTTATCAGTTTGGTCAGTCTCTTTATCACCTGGACAGGAGGTCGGAATAATGACAGAAAGTATAACGTGAGACTTGTCAATACCGACTTTATGAGAGTGCACCTTCCTGCGAAGTTGAGAAACTTATTCTCCCATACTATCAGTCTGTTTTCCAGTTGTTTGATCTGTTCTTCCCACATATTGCAACGTCTTGGCTTTGCTCGTAAAGGAAGGTTGAGATATTTACATGGCAAAGAGCCCTTTGTACATCTTAACATCTTGGCATAGACCAGCAGCTGAGGGGTCGGGCACGTTAATTCCATAGAGATCACTCTTGAGGAAGTTAACTGCTAACCCTGAGATCGGCTCAAACACATGAAGGATCCCTTTCAACATCATTACGTTCTCAGCTGACCCTTCCACTAATAGTAACGTATCATTTACGTATTGCAGATGAGAGACAGTTATTTCTCCAATCTTTGCTACCTTCAATAGCACCCAACTTGAATTCACCAGCACTCGCGCCATTCACCAGTACTGAAGCTTTGGCAGTAGATACGAGGGGGAAACTTGTTGCTCTCTCCCGGTTGCGCTCCCTCTCATCTTGCCATAGCAGAGCTCGTATGGAGGCTGCGTAGTGCCTGGGCTTGGAGGTTATTCGTTGAGCCTAGTCAATTTCTCTCCCTCTCGTTGCTGAGGATCCAACGGTTCGAGTCGTCGTTGGTGTCGCCGCTGACGGAAGAGGGAGTTGAGTACGCATTACTTTCTCCTCCAACTCCAATTATTCTACCTTTTTTTAGATTCAAACCTAGTCGTTGAAGTAAGTTGGCATTTTAAAAAAAAAATTCTTTTACTGCTAGTTAATTTTTACTGCTACATGATTATTTTTCCTACTTGATTATTCTGCCTACTTTGCATATCTTTTATTTGTATATTCTGCCTACTTAATTTTCTATTTTGCCTATTAGGTTTGTTTATTTGCTTATTTTGTTTTTTTGCGTATTTTGTTTTGCTTATTCAATTGTTAAGTGTTATTTGCCTATTTTATTGTCAGTAGTATTTTATCTATTTGTATTG
>JAOYMZ010013905.1:0-20238 GCA_025802335.1 Pinguicula primuliflora
GGATTTTTATTAATAACAAAAGTGCTGATACAAACCCGCCCCAAACGTGGGCATGGTTGAGAAACGTCCAATCACAAACTCATAATGGAGCTTAATGTTTTTTCCCGCGGATGCGTTGGCTGCGCCGCGGGCTGGATTTCTTCTCGGGGCCTTTTTTCTTTCTCGGTGGGGGTGGCACTAGGTTCGTTTGAACTGGCTCATATGGAGTCTCTTCATAATCAGATGCCCCGTCTTCACTCCAACCTCCTTCCGGGGTGGAAAGCTGTGCTGGTCTATCAGCCTCCAATGCTTCTGCAAAGCTCATACCTGGAGTATTGACCACCTGGATTGAGTATGTACTTTCAATGGAGATGTCCGTCATATCCTGGTCATATGAAGGGGTGATGTGATTGATCTGCGGGGAGAAAGGGATAGCCGTTGGATCTAGCTGCACGGCCTTATGTTTCAGAGCTTGCTGGTGGATTTCTGCAAAACTGAGTTGCGGTTGCTGTGAAACCAGTGTTGTGGGTTGCAAGGCTGTCTTAATTTGGGAGGCCTGCGCCGTTGCAGCCACTCCCTTGTCAATTTGTTCTGCTCGTGAAGCTGCTTGAATAGCTTCCTCCTCCAGGACCATATCTGCCCAGGATTTTTTTGGGGCACTGATCGGTGTCTGGTTCTTGGATTGCATCTGCTTTGGGGGTGAAGGATACTTCAGATTTGTTTGCTTCCATTTAGTCATTTTTGCGCATAAAGCATTCGCTTCCTTATCCCATGGAGTTTTGTCCCTTGAACACCCGTTCAACACATAGAAATAGTCGATTAGAACATCTTCCATCACGCTCCAAATGTCTCGTTGAATCTGGGTAGTTGCTCTGTCATCTTGATATTGTGCCCATTGAGCTTTAGTCCTAGTAAACTCTGCAGCGTCCGGCGGTGAGGCTGTCCCCTCAAGAGACAATGAAGCAGTAGCAGATAGAGGAGTAATAGGGACTTCCTGAGCTATTTCTGGGCCCGTAGCTTCTTCATCTGTTATTGGACTGACAGGATTTGGTCCTGGAGCTAAGAAGTGTTTCTGATATTCAGTAGTTGCTGTTTTATCAGCTTCTGTTGTGATAGATACTTCAGTTGTAGCCTCTGGATGTTCAGCATTCACTTCTGCCCCTAAAAATTGGAGACCGTCGGCTCTGCTGATGTTTGGCTATTCTACCGTAATGTCCTCCTTATCCTTGACCTCCTCCCCTGAATCAATTAAAGTTTCCAGTTCCCTTCCAGCTGGGTCAAGCAGCTCGGATACTTCAGATGGCAGTTTTGGATGAGCTGGAGTCTCTTCCTCTGTTTCTGGTCCAAAAGTCCCTACATCTGTTCCTGGGCTACCAGGATTGGGTCCTGGAGCTGTGATGTGTTTCTGATGCTCAGGTTTATCAGCTTCCGTTGCGCTAGAATCTTCAGCCATCTCCTCTGGGATTTCAACATCCACTTCTGCCCCTGAAATCTGCAGTTCTACCATAATGCCCGTAAGGTCCGGGGTAGTTTGCTTCCCTTTCTCTGTGGTGTTTTTCTTGGCAGCTTCTCCGCCGGATGTGCTGGTCCCTGATTTACCAGGTTGGCCTTTTCTTTCCCATTTTCATTTGGAGGCTGCTTTCAAAGAGGGCCAAGATTAGTTCCAGGTTGTGGAAGATTCAGCAATGTCCTCTTTTATGAATACTGAAAAAGTTGCTGCGGGCGTCTCAAACAACAGATTCTTGTTAATCCGCCCCGAGTTGTTGGTGAAAATCTGCACCCTACCATACCTCATGTCCTTCCGACTACTCGTGAGTGGATCAATTTGTATCAACTCCCCAAGACGGCCTGCGATAGTGGAGAACAATTTATCTTCCCAAAATTGGATAGGAACACCTCTGATGATCACCCAGGCACATCTAGCCGTTTTACCATTTATCAGGTGCCATGGCCTTACATTTTCCACTTG
The DNA here is from genome assembly GCA_025802335.1 of Pinguicula primuliflora. Classification (NCBI taxonomy): domain Eukaryota; kingdom Viridiplantae; phylum Streptophyta; class Magnoliopsida; order Lamiales; family Lentibulariaceae; genus Pinguicula; species Pinguicula primuliflora. The sequence goes on from JAOYMZ010013905.1 coordinate 1,949, forward strand.
CATATTTGTCAATGTTTCTAAGTCCTGCAGAAGTTTTACTTGTAGAGCCTTGTCCGGGGCCATAAGAAGCACCTCTGCACCCTCTATGGCAGAGGCCAGAACTTGTGAGTAGCCAGAAGTCTGCAATTGCTGATTAATGTCCTGCAAGTCCGTGGATGGTGTGCATAGCAATGAGAAACTGAGCCAGTTTCCTACCTCTGCGGAAGGAGTGTACTGCACTTTTTCCATTGCATTTACAGTTATTCCAATACTCCCATAGGCAGTAGCTAGATTTCTATTTGCAATATCAACATTTAGGGGTCTAGCATATCCAGTGTTATCCGCCACATTGTCAATATTCAGAGCAGTACTCCTATCCACCACATGATCAGTGTTCTTTTCAACAATATCAATATCAATACCATTAACTCCAGTATCAATACCGTTAACAATTCAAGTATCAGAAGCATATACACCAGTAGGACTTGCACCAGAATTTCTAGTAGCACACAAACCAGTATTTCCAGCAGCATTTACAGCAGGATTTTTGAGCATTTCAATTACTTCAGAATTCAAAGATTCATGACTCAAAGTTACCTCCAATTTGGAAGAGCCAATCTAGATTTCATTAAGTCTGTCCAGGAGGAGATGGCAATTCATTTGCTTCGGAAAACGAGCAAAGGCAAATCTGCATCCCCTCCGATTCAGGTATTGAGGGAGATAGAGGTCTAGCACTTTACCATGGGCAGAGAAAGCTTCTAGAATTTCCTTTCGTGATCCATTAGGCGACAGATTAGCGATGTGATACGAGTGAGACGTCATTTGCAATCGCCTTATGCGGTCCTGTCTCTTTCGCCAGCGGTTGTTATCAACACCTCCCACAGCCTCTGTCGCTGGATAACTCGCCAATTGCTGTTGTGGTTGACCAGTCTGGGCCAAGATCACTTTGGGGGTGGATTCAGACTGGCCAATTGTAGACGACTCATCGTCGCGTTCAGTCGATTTCTATCCCAGAGACTCGCTAGGGTTCGCAACTCTGGGATATGGGGCTCGTGTTTCTGGGAATCTGAGATGGTGACTAGGTAGGGAGGGGGACATTGGAGCGGCGGCGAGCGCCGGCACTGGCCATGGGGCCGGCGCTGGAGTGACGGCTGTGCACGCCGTCACTTAGATTTGAATTGCTTATATGCAGGAGAGGCGGACATCTTTTTTTTTAAGATAGGAGTTCTGTTGATGGCAAGATAGTTGACATAATCAGCAAATCAAGGGGAAGGCCGAATGTCAATGGCTAACACCATCTCATCTGGAAATGCATCAGGGATAGGTGATGGCAAGTCAGCACTAGAATCTCTCTCCAATCTGGACAAGTGATCTGCCACCACATTCTTTACTCCTTTCTTGTATTTCACCTCAACATCAAACTCTTGAAGAAGTAGAACCCACCTAATCAACTGTGGCTTAGCATCCTTCTTAGCCATGAGATACTTTACAGCAGCATGGTCTGTAAAGACAGTCACTTTGCTCCCAACAATGTAAGACCGGAACTTGTTGAATGAGTAGATCACAGCTAGCATCTCTTTCTCTTTGGTGGGGTAATTCAGTTCTGCAGCACTGAGCATCCTACTGGCATAAAAGATAGTGTGAAAGAGCCTGTCTCTCTTCTGGCCAAGGATTGATCCCATGGCCACATCTGAAGCATCACACATAATCTCAAAGGGTAGGTTCCAATCAAGTGCTTGCACAACTGACGCTGAAATCAGATGTTGCTTGAGCTTCTCAAATGCAACTAAGCAGTCTTCACTCATCCTGAACTCCACATCTTTCTCCAAAGGATGGCAAAGAGGTTTAGCAATCAAAGAGAAGATCTTGATGAATCTCCTATAAAATCCCGCATGGCCTAAGAAACTCCACACATCCATGACTGAAGAGGGACGTGGCAACCTTTTTATAATTGAAACCTTGGCCTTGTCCACCTCCAAACCTCTAGATGACACTTGGTGCCCCAAAATAATCCCTTCTCTCACCATGAAGTGGCATTTTCCCAATTAAGAAAAAGCTGGACCTCCTCACATCGCTTGAGCACCTTTTTGAAGTTTCTCAAGCAATGTTTGAAGGTATATACAAACACACTAAAATCATCCATGAAGATTTCAATCACATCCCTAGCATATCAGTGAACATTGCCATCATACATCTCTGAAATGTGGCTGAGCATTGCACAAACCAAAGGGCATCCTCCTGAAAGCAAATGTGCTATAGGGGCATGTGAATGTAGTCTTCTCTTGATCTTCTGAGTCTACTGTAATCTGGTTGTAGCCACTGTATCTTTCAAGATAACTATAATAAGCGTGGCCTACCAATCTGTCAAGCATCTGATCAACAAAGGGAAGAGGGTAGTGATCCTTCCTAGTGACCTTGTTCAGCTCTCTATAATCTATGCAAACTCTCCATCCAGTCACTGGCCTAGTCTCGATCAACTCCTCATTCTCATCCACCAGAACTATCACGCCCCCCTTTTTAGGGGCACACTACACTGGGCTAATCCAACTCCTGTCAGAGATAGGATAGATCACACCTGCATCCAACCACTTGATGACCTCCTTCTTCACCACCTCTTTCATATTCGGGTTCAATCTTCTTTAGGCAGCCACCACGGGTATGGAGTGCTCATCCAAAAGTATCTTGTGCATGCAAAGAGTAGGGAAGATCCCCTTCATGTCTGCCAAAGTCCACCCAGTTGCACCCTTTTGCTCCTTCAAGACATTCAATAGTTCGGCTTCCTCATCCTCACTCAAATCATCACTAATAAGAACTGGGAGCTCCATCCCATCTTCGAGGAAAGCATACTTCAAGTGACTTGGTAGAGCCTTTAACTAAAGCTTAGGGGGGTCAATGAGTGAACTCTGCAAGGGGGTGGTCTTTCATCCAAAGTGTAGAGCTCTCTTAGTTCCCACGGCCTCTTGTTCCTCATGTGCTTCTTCATAATGACACACATCAGCTTCAGCAATGATATCAGGGTGTTTAGTGGTCAGAGATGTCTCCAATGCATCCTTCATACACCCTAATTCCTCCACATAGGAATCCTGAATCACCTCCACCATATTGCACTGCTTAAGCTTAGAATTAAAAGCGAGGGGCATCTTCAAAGATGGATAAACACTGAAAGTGACTTCTTCATCCTCTACTCTGAGTTTCAACTCACCCCGTCTCAGATCAATAAGCATATCGGCAGTCAATAGGAAAGGTCTCCCAAGAATAATAGGGACTTCATCATCCTCCACCATATCCAGAATCACAAAATCAACGAGGAAATAAAGCTTGTCTACCTTCACTAGAACATCCTCCACAATACCTCTTGGCTTCCTGAAGGACTTGTCTGTCATCTGAAGTGTGATCCCTATGGGCCGTGGCTCAGCAAATCCAAGTCTCTGCAAAATAGAGTAAGACATCAAGTTAATACTTGCACCTAAATCACATAAAGCTCTAAAAAACTAATGAGCACCAATAGAACAAGGAATAGTAAAATTCCCTAGATCACTGCACTTGGTGGGCATAGGGATCTGTCTGCTAATCACTGCAGAACACTCAGCTGTGAGAGAGATAGTGCCTTCATCTTCCACCTTCCTCTTCTTGGTTAGAATGTCTTTCATGAAAGGCATCTTCTCCAAGGCTTCAGCAAATGGAATATTAATTTGAAGCTTCTTGAAGTGAGATAGAAACTTGCGGTATTGCTGATCCATGATGATGGGGTGAAGCCTTGAGGGGTAGGGAGTCTTCTTATACACTTCAGAAGTGATGTCTCCTTCCTTTTCTTGCACTTTCTTCCCTTTTCCTCCCTTGCTCCCCCTTCTACCAAAACAATTCGTGAGTTTCACCCTACTAGCCGAAGGTTGAGGGGCTTCACCCGAAGGTTTTGAGGTTTTATCCGAAACTTTGGAATCCAAACTAGCCTCATCCCTTGCCTTTCTTTGCACTAGAACTGATGGTTCCATAGGTTCGGGGACTTCCTTCCCAGATCTGAGGGTGATGACCTTACAATCCCTTGGATTGTTTTTAGTGAAACTAGGAAGGGTGCCTTGTGTTCTCTCTTGCAACTGCGTGGCCAACTGTCCTATGGTGATTTCTATCTTTTGCAAGGTCACTCCTTGCTGTGTAAGGGTGGCTCCTTGCTGTTGAATAGCTAACCCTTACTGTTGGATGGTCGAACCTTGAGATTGGATGGCAGATTGCTGAGATTCTTGCTTGTTAGAGATTGCTATCACTTGGTGAGCTGTTGCATCAAGTCAGCTGATTGCTTGTTTGCCTCCTTCATTTCTTGAAGGCGATCAGATCCTTGCTGTCTTGAGGGGTCAGAGGTGCTGCCATGTTCGAATTTAGGGTCTGGTGCCTGAAGAAGATGCGAATTGAGAGTACCTTGTGGGTTGCTCCAAGAAAAACTAGGTGCATCATGCTTCCTAAAGTGACCATGATAGCCACCACCCTGCTGAAACCTTCGACCCTGAATGTAATTAAGCTGCTCAATATCACACTGAGGAGAGTCCTTGCAATTGCTAAAATGGTGACCCCCTCCACATAATTCACAAACTGCCTGAAAAACTGAATAAGCCTGAGGCTGAGGTGCTTGGCAAGCTGCTGCTGCCACCGGTCTTTGAGTAAGCTGAGCTACCTGTGCTAAAAGAGCTGCCAAGGCTGCTACTATGCCATCATGTTGGTTCACACTATTGACTCCTTCCACTCCCCTCTGAGATAATCTCTCAACTAGCCACTTGTAACAATTCTGAGCTAATGTCTCTTATAGACTGTAGGCCTGATTGTAGGACTTCTGTATGAATAAACCACTTGCTGATGAGTCAACATCCTTTCTTGTGTCATGATCCAACCCGAAGTAAAAGGATTGGATTTGCCTCCAATTCTCAAGACCATGGTTAGGACAACTTCTCAACAACCCCTTAAATCTCTTCCATGCTTCATAGATGTTCTCTCCATACCCTTGCTTGAAGTTCTGGATCTCATTCATAATCCTGGTTGTTCGGTTAGGTGGGAAGAAATGGGTGAGAAAATCTTTCCTTAGCTCCTCCCAAGTTTTTAAAGAATCTGAAGGTTGGCTCTGAAGTCACTCTCTAGTTCTGTCCTTCAAAGAGAAAGGGAACAATCTCAATCTGATAGTCTCTTGATCGCCCCCTGAATCTTGATGGTGTCACATATCTCTAGAAAGGCATTCACATGGGTGCGTGGGTTGCTAGACTCAGCTCTTCCATATGTGGAATATGACTGCATCAAGTGGATAGTGGAAGGCTTGAGCTCAAAGTTATAAGCTGCAATGGGAGGCCTTCTGATAGGGGGTGCTGTCTCAGCTGCCTCTGGCATGGCAAAGGCCTCCATGGGTCGGTCATTAGGGTGTACAATCACAACTCAGTCCATGTTACCAATTGGTGGATCAATGTCTTGATATTCTTCTTCTAACATTTCTTCCTCCTCAGAATCTGTTCTAAACTCTTGAGCAAGTGCTTGATGTCTTTGAATCCTTCTCCTTTCTGCTCTTTGCTCCCGGGTTGCTGAGTGGTCAATTGGGTTCATAAACTCCTACACAAAACCAAGAAAATTCGTGAGTTCACAAGTGCAAGGGAACTAGAATAACCAAGGCAAAAGACATGATTAAGTTCAACAAAATGAAAATGAAAGCAAGTAAAAAGTTAACAAAGAGAATGCATTCAAATGTAGCATGAGTTAGGGAAGCTACTCCCCAGCAACGACGCCAAAAACTTGACGTGCACAATATGTATCACGTAAATACGCAAGCATACATAGTCATTTAAGTAATAACTTTGCTAGCGAGCAAAGGTCTTCTCCTAAAGGAGTAGAGCTAACACATGCTTTTCAAATGCAATCTCAGAGTAACCAACATAATTATGATACGCCACTACTCTAATTAAGGTGAAATAAACTCATATCAACTACACAATATACCACTATGATCCAAAGACATCAAACATCCAAAACATGCATCATATCACAAACCGTCCAAGAGTTTCCTTGAGGGGAAACCAAATGGTCCGAGAGTTTAACCAACCAGATTCACAAATTCAAGAGTTACAATGATAAGAGAATGCTCAAGGCTTTGGTATATTGCCTCCCAATATAATCATGCCAAAAATCAACCAATCTAGTGCTTAGTTTACTTAATTTTGTATCACGAGACTTCTATGCTCACTAAGGCTCTTGGGTTAGCACTTGGCTCACTCTAAACCTCAACTTATGGATAGCATGGATCTCAACTTAATCCAACCGTGTATTGGCGACATTGAGTGCAAATGAACTATCCCTAATGTGACACTACAAGTTTGGGGCGCTATACTCCCAAGAACCGTAGTGTGCTTGTGCCCTATATAGAGGCTAAGTCTTGTGATCTAGTTTCCGACCTAGCCCACCTCAGTGGAGTGTAAATTCAGGCCTAAACCACACCCAAGTGACAAATCAAGCACAACCACACAAAAGCAATGTAAACTAGAACACCTTCATAACTAAAATGGAATGGTTTCCAAAGGAAGGCTCAACCGAGCCTTGAACTACAAACTTAGCCCATAACAGGAGCTAAAACATCCAAATAAACGGTTCTAATACAAGAAATAGTCATGAAATTAAGAAGGGAAGTGAAAAAGGTAGCCGAATGTGAGCTTGATGGAGATCCTTGCTTCTCCTTGCATTTCTTCCTTGCGCCTCCAAGTGTGCTCTCAGTCCGCTCGTGAATAATGAATCTCGCCGCCAATCTGGTTTTTTTCGCTGCTAGGGCATTCAATTTAGAGTGTTTTTACCTCAGGCTCCCTCTGGAATTCAATGGAACAGCACACTCTTTTTAGGGTTCTTTCGGACAATGTCACAGTTTGACCATTCTGTGTAGTTGCAGCTCAAACCATGGTTCTGCTGCCTTTAATCGATCTTGGGTGTAAAGACAACTTGTTTAAGAGCTCAAGGGCTGTCTATGGTGTGAATTTACCCCCGTGACCTCGAAGCCTACACGAAGATATAAGCAACTGAAGGGAGACATCAGACAGTTCACTCAATCTGCACATAGGATGTCTTACCCCAAATGGTTTGAATTCAACATGAAACTTGTAGAGGGGTGTTTCATTTCTCTCCTGGTGAAATTCCAGCTTTAACCATGCAGGGACAAGAGAGATATGATTTTTGCAAGGGCCTTCAAGTAATTCCAAACTTCTTTCCCAAAATGGGTGAGACAACTTTTGGAGGAGTGGGTGGATCTTTCTAGTACAAGCTTTCGCCACTTCCTAGCCATGTATAAGCATGCTTGGAATGGCCAAACTGACCTGGGGCCGCAGCCATGAGGAGCGGGTCACGGACCCTTGTGTTCACGGTCAAGGTGATCCTTGTGGCTTCATGGTCCGGTTTTTGTGTCTTGGCCAAATCTGCACTTTTGAACGATTTTTCTTATAAGTCTGGGCAAATTTGAACATAAAATAAATCCCTTGGCATGCTTGATCTCTTCCTAACAAAAATGTGTAGTGAATTAAGCACAAGTTGCTACAAAATTAAGCATGTACCCATTTTGATAATAAAGTGGAAATGAGCACACGCTCTCACGCGCGCATACCCATGCTCACACACTCACATAATATTTTAGCATGTTTTGAGCGAAAATATTTTAGCATCTTTTCAGCTAAAATATAGCTTACAATAAGCCTTAATTATGTGCTTATCACTCACGCGCGCATACCCATGCTCACACTCTCACACGCCCACATGCCCACACGCTCACATGCTCACACGCTCCATGCTCAAGCGCTCATGCTCACATGCTCAGATTCTCACACGCACCATGCTCACACGCTCCATGATCACTCACTCAAATGCTCAAATGCTCCACGCTTCATGCTCACATGCTCTGACGCTCACATGCTCGACGCTCACACGTTCACATGCTCACATGCTCACACGTTCTACGCTCACACTCTGCACCCTCATATGGTCACATGCTCACACGCTCCATGCTCACATGCTCCATGCTCATACGCACCATGCTTACACGCTCCACGCTCACACGCTCCACGCTCACACGCTCCACGTTCACATGCTTACATGCTCGCACGCTCACACGCGACACGCTTACATGCTCACATGCTCCCCGCTCACCCACTCAAACGCTCAAATGCTCACATGCTCCATGCTCACACACCCAAACACATACACTCAAATGCTCACATGCTCAAACACTCACACGCTCCATGCTCACACACTCAAATGCTCACACGCTCACACGCTCCACGCTCCACACTCACACGCTCACATGGCCAAATGTTAAAATGCTCACACGCTCCATACTCCACGCTCACACACTCCACGCTTACACGATCACACGCTCCACGCTCACATGCTTTAACGTTCACATGCTCCACACTAACACGCTCACACGCCAACGCTCACATGCTAAATGCTCACGAGCTCACATGCTCCACGCTCCATGCTCAAATGATCACATGCTCACACGCTCACACGGCCACACCTTCAAACGCTCACACACTCCATCCCCACATGCTCCATGCTCACAAACTCCATGTTCAAACACTCACATGCTGACAAGCTCAATGCTCACACACTCACGCGCTCAAACACTCACACGCTCCATGCCCACAAGCTCAAGTGCTCAAACGCACACGCTCACACGATCCACGCTCAAAGGCACACACACACACGGTACACGCTCAAAGACTCAAACACTCACAAACTCTATGCTCAAACGCTCACACGCTCCATGCACCATGCTCACACGCTCAGACGCTCCACGCTCGCACGCTCACACTCACCCGCTCAAATGCACACACGCTAAAATGCTCACGTGTTCATATGCTCTACGCTCACATGCTCTATGCTCACACGCTCACACGCTGAAATGCTCACAAGCACCACGCTCACACGCTTACATGCTCACAAGCACCACGCTCACACGCTCACATGCTTCAAGCCACACACTCCTTGCTCCAAAACCCACACGCTCACACGCTCAACACTCACAAGCTTCACGCTCACACGCTCCACGTGTAGAAATGATAAAATGCATGCCTTTTTGTGCACGACTCTCTCACATGAGATTTTTCTGGGTCCGACATGCTGATGTCACAAAAGGCATGCCTATAGCAACCCTCCTCCACGCTCACATGCTCCCACGCTCACATGCTCCATACTCACACGCTCACACACACACCTACGCATATGCTCACGTGCTCCACGCCCACACAAGCACATGCTCACATGCTTAAATGCTCACACACTGCACGCTCAAATGCTCACATGGCCACATGCCTACGCTCACACACCCAATTGTTCAAACGCTCACACACTCCACGCCCACATGCTCACAGGCTCACACGCTCACAGGCTCACACGCTCACAAGCTCACACGCTCACAGGCTCACACGCTCCATGCTCACACACTCCATGCTAAAACGCTCAAACGATCACACACTCACATGCTCACATGATCCATGCTTATATGCTAAAATACTCACACGCTCTAACGCTCAAATACTCACACGCTCTACGCTTACATGCTCCTCACACGCACACAAGATCCATGCCCACACGCTGCACACTCACATGCGCACACGCTCAAATACTCATACGCTCCACGCTCACACCCAACCCTTACATGCTCTACGCTCACATGCTCACATCGTCACACACTCCATGCTCCACGTTCACATGCTCACATGCCCACACGCCTATGCTCTAACGCTCAAATACTCACATGCTTCATGCCCACACACTCCACGCCCACATGCTCCACGCTCACACGCTCCACGCTCATATGGTCTAAGCTCACACGCTCACATGCTCCACACTCACACGCTCACTTGTTCCACCCTCACATGCTCACACGCTCACATGCTCAAATGCTCACACGTTCAAACACTCGCACTCCCATGCTCACATGCTTCACGCTCACATGCTCACACAATCACACACCCACAGGCCCATGATAACACGCTCACACGACCACACACCCACACGCTCCATGCTCACACGCCCACATGCTCCTTGCTAACATGCTCCATGCTCACATGCTCCACACTCACATGCTCCATGCCCACACGCTCTATGCTCAAATGCTCACATGCTCTACGCTCAAACACTCACGCGCTCATATGCTCACGCAATCACATGCACACACGATCACACGCTCCATGTTCACACGCCTATGCTCACATGCTCACACACTCAAACGCTCCCATGCCCACACTCCACGCTCACATGCTTACAGACTCCATGCTCACATGCTCACAAATGCCATGCTCATATTCTCACAAACTCCATGTTCACATGCCCAAACGCCCATCCTCACACGCTCCATGCTAACATACTCCACGCTCACACGCTCCACGCTTAAATGCTCACAAGCTCTACGCTCATACGCTCCACGCTCACATGCTCACATGCTCAAATACTAACAATGTAAAGCGCTCCACAATCACACACTCCGCGCTGACATGCTCAAATGCTCCACACTCACACGCTCACACACTCCAAGCTCACATGCTCAAGTGCTCTTCGCTCACACGCTCTCATGCTCCAAGCTCACACACTCGCAGACTCACACACTCCATGCTTACATGCTCACACGCTCATACGCTCACATGCTCCATGCTCCACGCTCCACACTCACACGTTCCATGCTCACACACTCCACGCACACACATTCACACGCTTCATGCTAACATGTTCACATGTTCAAATGCTTATATGCTCAAATGCTCGCATGCTCACAAGCTCTACTCTCACACGCTCCACGTTCACACGCTCACACGCTCACACGCTCTATGCTCACAAGCTCACACGCTCAAACGCTCACAAGCTCACACGTTCCACGCCCCACGCTCACACACTCCACACTAATATGCTCACATGCTCAAATGCTCACACGCTCAAATGCGCACATGCTCACACCCTCCACACTCACACACTCACACACTCACACGATAACATGCTCCATGCTCACACGCTCCACGCTCAGACGCCCAATGCTCACATGCTAACATGCTCAGTTACTCACATGCTCCACGCTCACATGCTCCATGCTCACACATTCCATGCTCACACGCCCACGCTCACACGCTCAAGTGCTCACATGCTATGCGCTCCACGCGCATACGCTTACATACCCACACACCCATACCCACATGCTTACACGCTCACATGTTCGATGCTCACACGCTCCATGCTCACACGCTCACATGCTTCACGCTCACACGCGCACATGCTCAAACAGTCACATGCTTCACGTTCACACGCCCACTCTCACACGCTCCACGCTCCACGGTCACATGCTCACATTCTCCATGCTAATACGTGATGAGCCAAATTCATATAATAATTTAAGCTCATTAAGCTAGATATTCATTCCAATTAATTCGCACATTCATTATATATATGCTTGATTTCCATCCATTTCATGTGATATAGGTACAATGCTACATTTGGGATGTGTTACATGGAATTTTGGTCCATTATACACCCAAAACAAGGCCACGTGGGTTAAAGGTACAAGTATTTACAAATTGGGAAGAGGCCAACAACAACCCAAAAAGTTGACACTCCATTTCGGGAAATAAAGTGCAATTGACTTGCTTGCCCTTGTAATGGTCATATCTCATGAAGGAGCACTTGGATTGATCTGTAATTTGAGCATGAGAGAGGTCAATGGGCCTGCTACAAGTTGTCTCTTTACATGGAAGTCGGAAATTGGGTCTAAAACGGTGATATCACCTCATTTATCCAAAAGGGTAAATTCTGCGCGAAATGACTGATCAGCCCCTTGCACGAGGCATATCTCTCAAACGGATGAAGGGATGACCTTTTAATTTCACCACAACCTAGATCTAGAAGTCCTCTACAACTGTTATTCACACTTTGGATGCAAACAATGCCTCCAATGGGGTCATCAACCCTAATCTTTACCATGTATCCAATCTAAGGACACATTGTCCTTACTAAATGAGGAAGGTGAGCACAAAATCGAAGGGGCCTGATGGTAAATGACCATGAATACTTGCCCTACATATACCCGAGCTCCTCATTCAGTAACACAACCTTGGGAGGCTGTGAGCTTGGGTTTACGCTCACATGCTCAAATGCTCATACGCTTACATGCTCAAATGCTCACACGCTCACAAGCTCAAATGCTCACACGCTCACAAGCTCAAATGCTCACATGCTCAGATGTTTCACGCTCTACGCTCGTGCTCACACGCCCACACCCTCACACGCTCCACACTCATACGCTCCTCGCTCACATGCTCCACACTTTATGCGCACATGCTCACACGCTCTACTCTTCATGCTCCACGGTCACACGCTCTACTCTTCACGCTCCACGATCACACGCTCCACAATCATGCGCTCTACGTTGCACGCTTTACGTTTACACACTCCATGCTCACACGCTCCACGCTCACACACTCCATGCTCACACGCTCCATGCTCACACGCTCCACGCTCTATGCTCACACGCTCCACACTCACGTGCTTTACAATTCACGCTCCATGCTCACACAATCCATGCTCACACGCTCCACGCTCTATGTTTCACACTCACACGCTCTACATTCCACGCTCTACGCTCTATGCTCTACGCTTCACGCTCACACACTCACATGCTCTACACTCCACGCTTCATGGTCACACACTCACACGCTCACACGCGTCATGCTCTACGTGCACACGCACACACACACACACGCTGACACGCTCAAACGCTCCATGCATACACACCCACACGCTCACACGCTCACATACTCACACGCTTCAGCTCACATGCTCACACGCTCTGCGCTCCATGCTCACACGCTCTACGCTCTACGCTCTACACTCACACGCTCATACGCTCTACACTTCACGCTCCATGCTCACATGCTCCACGCTCACACGCTCCAAGCTCACATGCTCATATGCTCTACGCTCACACGCTTCACGCTCACGAGCTCTACGCTAACAGGCTCTACGCTTCACGCTCACACGCTCACACGCTCCATGCTCCACGCTCACACACCCACACACCCATGTTAACATGCTCACACACCCACGCACTCATATGCTCACATGCTCCATGCTCATGTGCTCTACGCTCAAATCCTCACACGCTGAGATGCTCCACACTCACACGATCACATGCTCCATGCTCACATGCTCCACACTCATACGCTCCACACTCACACGCTCCATGCTGAAACACACATGCACACACGCTCACAATCTCACACGCCCATGCTCACACGATACACGATCACATGCTCCATGCTCACATGCTCACGTGCTCCATGCTCAAAGCCTCACACGCTCCACACTCACACGCTAACATGCTCCATGCACATTCCCTCACAGGCTCCACGCTCACATGCTCACAGGCTCACACGCTCCATGCTCACTCGCTCACATGCTCCATACTCACACGCTTCATGCTTACACACTTCATGCTCACATGCTCACACGCTCAAACCTCCACGCTAACACACACAAACTCAAATGCTCACACGCTCCATGCTCGACGCTCACTCGACGACACGCCCACATGCTCACATGCTCAAATGCCCAAACACTCAAACTCTCACATGCTCCACGCTCACACACTCACATACTCCACGCTCCACGCTCGCATGCTCTACGCTCCACACTCACAAGCTCACGCACTCCATGCTCACATTCTATATGCTCACACACTCCACGCTTACGCGCTGATATGCTCCATGCTTACACAGTCCACGCTCACACGCTTCACGCTCACATGCTCACATGCTCTACGCATCATCCTCACATGCTCACACGCTCTATGCTCCACGCTCACATGCTCATACGCTATATGTTGCACGCTCCACACTCACACCCTCCACACTCACACGCTCCATGCTCACACACTCCACGCTCACATACTCCATGCTCACACGCTCCACGCTCACAAGCTCCACGCTCACATGCTCTACGTTGCACGCTCACATGCTCTACGCTCACACGCTCTGCACTCCACGCTCACACGCTCTGCGCTCCACGCTCACATGCTCTTCGCTCTACGCCCACACGCTCTGTGCCCAATACTCTACGCTTCATGCTCTCTTACTCCCATGCTCTAGGACGGATTGAGGTGGTGAGTTCACATCAAATGAATTCAATGAATTCTGTGCGGAAGCAGGAATAAGTAGACAATTCACTATTGCTTTCACCCAACGACAAAACGGAATAGCTGAGCGCAAAAATCGCACAATAATGAATATGATTTGCTGCAATCTGAATGACAAAAGAGTTCCTAAGAAATTTTGGGCAGAAGCAGCAAGATGGGCAGTACATGTTCTGAATCGAAGTCCTACCTGAGTGATACAAGGGAAAACACCAGAAGAGATATGGAGTGGAATGAAACCTACAGTGGATTATTTTAGAGTGTTTGGATGCATAGCTCACGTTCATGTACCAGACCAAAGTAGGAAGAAACTTGATGATAAAAGTACCGCTTATTGGAGTTAGTGATGAGCCAAATGGATATCGCCTGTACAATCCTATAATAGAGAAGGTCATTACAAGCAGGGACGTGATTTTTGAGGAAGAAAAAGTTTGGGTTTGAGTACCAAAATCAGAAGGATCAAACACTAAGGTTTTAATCTGGGATAATGAAAGATCAGAGACGGAGGAGCCTATTGAAGAAGCTACTCAAGAACCTGATTTAGAGCAGTAGAATGATTAAGTGGAAGATGTACATGAAACATGGCTAGTTCCAAGTCACTAGTGTCCTTTACTTCCAAGGAGTAGAAGAAAACCTGCTTATTTGCAGGATTATGAGACTGGAGAGGCTGAATCCGAAGAAGAAGATATTACCGGTCTCATCATGTTTGTCACAAACAATGATCCTACTTCCTTTGATGAAAAATGGGTGAAGGCTATGAAGGCAGAGTTGGAAACAATAGAGAAAAATGGTACTTAGTTCCTTACTGATCTTCCAAGCGGGGCAAAAAGCTGAACGATTACAAGGCTAGGTTAGTAGTCAAAGGATATGCACAAAAAGAAGGTGAGGATTACAGCTAGGTTTTTGCTCCAATGGCATGATGGGATACTATTAGACTGATTCTTGCTGTGGCAGCTCAGAAAAATTGGTGTGTCTACCAATTGGATGTGATAAGTGCTTTCCTTTATGGAGAACTAACAGAAGATGTGTTCGTGGATCAACCACAAGGATATGAAAAAGAAGGGGAAGGACATAAAGTTTACAAACTTGAGAAAACACTATATGGCTTAAAACAAGTTCCAAGGGCTTGGTACAGTAAGATAGAAGTATACTTTGCCAAAGAAGGCTTTTAGAGATGTGAGTATGAGCATACACTGTTCGTGAAGAATGGATCAGGTAACAAAATTCTTATTGTTAGCCAGGTTGGCACATCGTTAATCGAACCATATCGAGCAATGTCCTATTTCTCCTTTTAGACACACCATTCCATTGCGGTGTTCAGGGTGGAGTGAGTTGTGGTACAATACCACACTCCTTCAAGTATGTGCCAAATTCATTACTCAAGTATTCTCCTCAACGATCACTTCGTAGAGATTTAATTCTCTTGTTGAGTTGGTTCTCTACTTCATTCTTGAATTCTTTGAATTTTACAAAAGATTCAGATTTATTCTTCATTAGATATATATAGCCAGAGCGACTATAATCATCTATGAAGGTAATGAAGTATATATAACCATCTCTCACACTAGTGCTCATTGGACCACATACATATGTATGTACCGATTCCAACTAGTCTTTTGCTCTTGACCCCGTTTGAATGAAAGGTCTCTTGGTCAGTTTCCCAATTAAGCAAGGTTCACATGTCTCTATTGCTTTGCAATCAAGAAGACCATGACGCCTAACTTCTTTTAATTTCTTAATGCGTTTCTCGTTTATGTGGCCAAAGAAATAGTGCCATAAGAGAGTGTCATACTCATCAGACATCTTGTGTCTTTTGTTATTAATATTTAGAACTTGTTTATCATTCAATCAAGCAAATATAAGCCATTAACAAAAGGCTTTTGCATATAATAATCCAACATTAGAAATCTTCAAACATTCATTCTTCATGGTAAAATCAAAACCATCATCGTCTAAACATGACACAGATATTATATTTCTACATATTGATGGAGAATAATAAACATTGTTCAAAACAAAAACTAAACCACTAGGTACATGAAGGGAAGCAGTTCCAACTGCAACTGCCACGAAAATTGCACCATTTCCAACCTTCATCACCACTTCATCCTTTATGAGAGTCATTCTATCCTCAAGTGTCGGCAAATTTGCGAAAACATGAGCACATGATCCAGTATCAGTTACCCAATCATAGATACGAGTGGTTAAGTTCACTTCAATAACAAGGATAACTTTAGGAGCCTTGGGATGCTTATGTTCCACTTTGCCACTATCCAAATCAGCCTTATATTTGGGTCGATTTGCCTTGAAATGCCCAAACTCATGACAATGGAAACATTCGGTTTGGGGTGTTGGTTTCCTACTCTTGTAGGTGCTCATTTGAGCAAAATCCTTCCTCTTGCCTTTAGTTGGCACATTGGCTGCCTTTTTGCTTTTACCCTTGTGGATATTTTTACTCCCATGAGAAATTGTCAAAATATTTCTCACCCTTTTCTAAACGCTCCACGCTCGACACGCACACTTTCATACAATCACACACACACATGCTCGCATGCTCCATGCTTACACGCTCACACTCTTATGCGCTTACATGCTCCCATCCCCCTACTTCTCTAGAGAACTTAGTTGGACGGTTACCAACCGAAGATCAATTTAATCTACCCTTTGGTCCATGGCGTCTAAACTGAGGTCATATGCCCAGATGAGCTTAGACGTGCATAATATGGGAGTCTTCTCTTCTCAATATCTGTAGGGGCACACGGAAGATGTACTCAACCAAGCTAGAGCTAACCAATCTTGCTTATCTCAACTCACTTATATCACACGAAAGGAATTGAGGAAGATCCGAATGGGTTTGCCAAACCCCACTATCTTACGGGTCTTCCCTATCAAACTCCTTCGTGGTAAGCCAAGCATCAATCAAGCCTCAAATGGTAACACTCTAAGAGAGGTAAGAAACTAATCTCAACACTAGTTAAGCAAGAATCCTTAATAAGAAACCATAATATGCATCAAGATAGAAGAAACATATTCACCAAAAACTAGCTCATGCTTAAGGCATGAGATACTAATACAAAATAGGTATAAGAAAACTCCATCAAGGTCGCAAGACCCTTGTCCTTGAGCCTTCTTCTCCAAGAATCGCCTTCTTCTCCAATCTCACGGCCTCCAAGTGTTGTGTTACTGAATGAGGAGCTCGAGTATATGTAGGGCAAGTTTTCATGGTCATTTACCACCAGGACCCTTCAATTTAGTGCTCACCTTCCCTCATTTAGTAAGGACATATGTGTCTTTGCGCGCAGATTGGATACATTGTAAAGATTTGGGTTGATGACCACCTTGGCGCCGCCGTTTGCATCCAAAGTGTAAGCAAAGTTGTAGAGGACTTCTAGGTATAGATTTTGGTGAAATTACATTGCCATTCCTTCATCCGTTTGAGAGATATACCAGCTGCAAGGGGTCGGATGGTCCTTTCGCGCAGTATTGACTCTTTCGGATAAAATGTGTGATTTCACCATCTTGGCCCATTTTCCGACTTCCATGTAAAGAGACAGTTTGTATCAGACCCATTGACCTCTCTCTTGCTCAAATTACAGATCAATCCAAGCTCTCCTTGGCGAGATATGACAGTTGCAAGGGCAAGTAAGTGAATTGCACTTTATTTCTCAAAATGGAGAGACACCTTTTTGGGTTGTTGTTGGCCTTTTCCCAATTTGTAGATACTTGTCCCTTTCACCTATGTGGCCTTGTTTTGGGTGTATAATGGACCAAAATTTCATGTAACACATCACAAATGTTGCATTGTACCTATATCACATGAAATGGAGGGAAATCAAGTATATATAACGAATGTGCGAATTCATTGGAATGAATATCTAGCTTAATGAGCTTAAATTACGATATGAATTTGGCTCATGAAACCCCTCCACACTTAGAATGATGTTTGCCCTCAAGCATCAAAGAAGAATCAAGCTAGCGATGCATGAAATGACAAAGCACATATACCTCAATAGATGATCAATGTTTGAATGAGTAATGAATGAAGTATACAATGTAAGCATGTCTAGCAAGAAGCAATGAAGCAAGTGTGGGAACAAATAGGCAAGAAGGAGAAAAGAACTCATGTCATCTAACT